>PNEQ01078334.1:0-36966 GCA_003012365.1 Medauroidea extradentata | reverse complement strand
AAAAAGGGAAAAAAGGGAAATTTTGAGGGAAAAAAGGGAAATTTTGGTGGTTTTTTAGGGGAAAAAGGGAAATTTTGGTGGTTTTTGAGGGGAAAAAGGGAAATTTTGAGGTAAAAATGACGTAATCCAAGATGGCGGCACGAATCCTCAAATCCTCACCCTGCACCCTGTGCCCCAGAAGGAACTAAATCTATCTACTTTGGTCATCCCCGATTCCTTTTCCGGTTCTTTGACATCGTTCATTTCTTTGTGTTACTGTATCTAATGATCTTAGCTGTTGATGAGATGTTAGGCCTCAATTCTCTCCCATCCCCCAGTCATAGCAGTTGGTACGGCAACCAGTCATTCAAACGTGTATGCCGTATTGCCTACGTAGTAAGAACTCTCTTACTGCAGCCCACTTTTTTACGAATTTTACACGAAAACGGTTGGTCTTACGCATTTACAACAAGGCGACCTTTTTTTACTTCTGACCTGCTTCTCGAGTAGAAAACCGCATTAAAAGTTCGTAACTTCTGATGGTAGAAAAGTGGGGTGTAATGAAAGGGGTAGCCACCCTAGTATTTTGTATTAGGGTGCAAGGTATTGGTGTGATTCTAATGTGTATTTCAATGTCCCAGTGTTATAAAACAATGCTCAACTTGTCTTCATTAAATGCCTTTTTATTTCCATTATTTTACGGAAATTAACTTTAAATTTTCTATAAATAAGGGTTAATACCGCCCTTAATATTAGTTTTAGGTACAAAGTGTCCCGTATATTTTCTACCTGATTTGTTATAAGGAATCACCTCGTGATGTTTGTCGGTCGAATTCAGCTTCATCCTGTATGTGTACTTGTGGTCTGCAAAATTTGCAATATATATACACATTAATAAATATATAAATGAATATGTACTTGTGGTCAGCAAAATTTACAATTTTAATTATGAGAATAGATGCTTATATTACTAGGTAATTTATGTTTACCGAGTTAGAAGGTATTCTCAAATATACAGTTTCTTAGATATCTAGCTTGGAGGGAAAACGTTAAATTGAACAAGGCATAAACGAAATTTACAAAAGTCAAGTCAGGTTACTAAGTACTATGTATGTACAAAGTTTGATCAATTTCGGTCCACGGGTTCAAAGTTTTTTAGGGACACACACACACACACACATGAACGCACACAAATACATACAGACAGGAAAATGATCTCATAAGCCTACTTTTTCTTTCGGAAAGTTGGCTATAAATACTTTAATACTGCAATACCGTAATACTTACTTTACGGTTGTTCATTTGAATTTTAAAATTTATATTTGCTGAATTTATATATATATAAAACATTGCTACAGCATGCCGCTCCATCCTGCCGGCCATGTTACGCTGTGGTCAAAGCAATTTGAACCATCGCATACGCATGTGCAAAGAACATCGCGGCAATAAATGTGAACATTTTCTGTCGTAACGGCACGTGAAAGTGAATACACTGCTGTTGTCTTACGCCATCTCACCACATCACAACTAAACCATTCCACATTTCACCCGTTTATATTCACCCTATGAGACCGGGCTTGCGGGAGATCCTGTTTCAAGAGTGTTCACAAAACTCACCAACAATCTCCTGTAGGTGATTCCTTGTAAAGTATAACATAAGACACTTGGTACGTAATCGTAATATTGAGGAAGTAGTTCAATATTGAAAGTCAAGTTTTATAACATTCATTTCTTCACAAACCGAACGCTGATCGACGTTAACTGACAAAACGTAGAATATTACTTCATGACAATACGGTCGTCAAACCAACGACAAACGCCAATTGATACATTCAACCCTTACTAAAATAAAAAAAGGTGGCCACCCAAGAATTGCTGACAACGTTTTAACATCAAGATAATGATATTTAAAAGTTAATTACTATGTAATGTGGCCTAAGTAATAAAAAACTCATTTTATAGCGACCGTCAAGAACGCGTAGTTTTCGTGCAAAACGCACGTGAAGCTTGGGCTTGGTAATACAGAGGCGTAGGCAACACTGCGTACATGAGTGATTTATCCCGTCGCGCCGCACATACAGTGGTAGATGTTCACTATTAATATCGTGTGCCGTACCTCAAGTAGCTCACACAACCTTAAACAACACTTTCTTGCTGGCTGAATTTGTGTGTGTTGAAAAAATGTTAAGTGTCAAGTGAAACAATAAGAATATTTAATTACGTTTGTTAAACTGCTCAGTAAAGAACAAGCTCTACTCTGAACATTCGCATGTCCACGTCAGCACAAATATACTGAACAATAATACAGGTAGGTGGGGTAGTCTCTCCTCGTATATGCATAGCAATTTACGTTAACATGTGTTGTTTGTTAACATGTACTGTTAACTCTTCCAGTTGTAAACATACACACCACTAAAATAAATTTGTTCCAGGTAGAGTTTTAGCCTGAAATGTCACTTAACAATTAACACGTAAACAATTCTGAAAAAAAAAAAAAACGTTTACTACAATAAACCTTTGCGGTGTATTAAATAACACAGTGCTTCGCTGTTTGTGTGACCTGATGTGACATTGTTTTCACATGCTTGAGTGGTCACTGACATTTAGGAAATATATTTTAAATACCAGACATACAATTCTAGGATTGAGGGATAAGGAGGGTAAAGAAAAGGTGTCGACGTACCACTACTGACATATAATCGCGTGACTGATATGTGATTGTAATGTAGGACATTTTGGAACCTGACATTTGACTCCAGTTTTACAGCAGGGTTTTCCGGTACCGACATATCCAAACCACCCGATATTGTCTCAGAAATGTGTTCAAGTAATGTTTGAACTCCCAGTATTACAACCGATACTTTGCTCCCAGCCTGAACTTGAATATCTAAGATGATGCCGTTTTCACACATATCTGACTTAGTGTGCTATTTGTTTTATCAAAATAATCACTGTTTTAAAATTATTTTTCCTTAACATATCCTGGAGGTCATGATTATTTTTAAAGAAAAATTAGATATCTCAGACATTATTGTACACTAATCACATAGCTACGAACCACCATTTGTAATTGTTGAATTTTTGCTCTACGTTCAAGCTTACAGTGTGAAAACATCTCAACAATATTCAATCAGCCTTATTTCATGTAGTTTTAAAATAACATTACTATTACATAAAATTTCCTCAAAAACATTTTATTTTTGTAGTTTCACGTCCAACCAATGACACAGTTACGTATAAAGAACTTATAAAAGTTTGTAAAGTTAATTACATTTCACTATCGAAAGGTGGCAAATCATCGACGTCATATAGTACCACAAACATAAAACGGCATCTTGATTGTACGATCCTATTTAATTATAACACACTAAAATACCTAATTTTTCTTCTCTCTATGCATGTTGCAAAATTTTTAACACATTTTTCTGGCAGGGAAAGCGCGTTTAACAATGCCACAGTCACTTTACAAATTTAAATGACTTGGTGGCCGTTAGTTCATCTATTCCAGACATCAGATTTAAACTAAAATAGCATGATGTATTTAAACAATGCCAAAACTGATGACATAATTTCCATCACACGCCCGCATTTGCAGGAGTCACAAAATGGTTTGCGGTTCGTAGATTTTTATTTATGTTAAAAGTTAGTCCTAAGACTTAAACAATAACAATTTAAACAATTAGAATTTTCTTTGATAAAATGTTTTAATATAATTCTTTTAATTTTTTATGCCTGCAAAAATGTTATTTTTCCTTCTTAAGGCAGTATCAGTACAGGTATTGGCGACATAGGTCAGTGCCTGAAAACGATATCGACCTACACTTTACAGTAGTGCCAGAATTACACAAACTGATTAACTGTCTAAGTTCGTGCGTTGTACCGACAAAATATTATTGTCATTTGCACATTTATTTTGTTTGTTTGTTATTTTTTTAAATACATAAATTCAGGCAGGAACAAATTGTTGGTTACGGCTATGTGAGCAATTAAAGGTACGGCACACGATATTTATAGAGAACGTCCACTATCGTCGTCTGTGCGGCACGGCGGGATAAAACAAACAACCATGTACACATCGTTGCCTACGCGCTAGGCTCTCTACCACGACGCCCAATATTCATGTGCGTTTTGCACGAAAACTATGCGTCCTAGACAGTCGCTACAACAGGCATTTTATATTACTGTGGTCACATTACCCAATAATTCACTTTTCAATGTCATACTATCCCGACGTTATAACAGTTGTCAGAAATTTAAGGGTGACCACCATTTTTAATTTCGTATGGGTTGAAAGAATAAACTGACCTTTACTGTTTGTTTTGTTGGCCGTTTGTTCTTGAAGTAATATCCTGAGTTTTTGTCAGTTTACGTCGAACCGTATTCGCTTTTAAGAGAAAATAATGTTTTAAAATTTGTTTTTCGAAGGCGAATTACTCCTTTAATATTACGGTAACGTACAAAGTATCCTATATTGCCTACTTTATTTTTCACAAGGAATCACGGCCAGAGTTTGTCAGTGATTTTAGTGAATAATATATATGATATGTGTATATATATATATATATATATATATATATATATATATATATATATATATATATATATATATATACATACATACACGCGGTCGGTCGGTCAGTCAGTGTTCTTTTATATATAAAGAAATGTGTACCAAGTTTTATGAAAATCTGATAAATATTTCCAAAGATATGTAATACAATGCAAATAATATAAAATGGCCCCCATTTTGAAAATATAAACCCAGTATTTAAAAAATTACAACATCAATGTCAGCTTTCTATGTAGAACATGGGCACCAAGATTGATGAAATTCTAAATTACGGTTCCTTAGATATCTAGCTTGATAGAAACATGTCAAAATGGCCACCATTTCGAAAATATGAACAGAGAGCAAACGAACCATATAAAAGTCAAGTCAGATAATAGAGTACTATATGTGTACAAAGTTTGATGAAATTTCGATCCACTGGTTCAAAAGTTTTATTTTGGAGAGGGGGGAACACACACACATACACATACATGAATGCGATTTAATAAGCCTAATTTTTCCTTCCGAAATCAGGCTAAGAATTATGAAATTGCAAATAATATCGATATCGTATCACATTGGTATCGATGTTGGCAGATAATATAGCAAAACACACCAAAACGTAAATATAGCAGCAAAGTTTAAAAAGAGAAACTGTAATTTCGCCGCTTAAACAACCAACAGATTGGACTGCAAAGTCCTGTTTAAAGCCTGTCTTCAGATACTTACATGTTGACTGCTTCACAAGTGGGTGTTAAGTCGTGCATCTGACCAGCAAAGTATTGAACGAACGTTGGCAATATAATTAGAATCCTCCAAAAATAGTTAAATAATCAGCGCCTCAACCGCAAAAGAAGCTCTCATATACAAGACTTCAACATTTAAATTCTTCAAGGAAATCCCACTAAGTTTCCTTTCATCTATATAATCAAAGGAGGCAGAGGAATTTCGTGAGACGAATTCTCTGTAAGCCACACTCCATCGTTCTGTTGATATTTGAGCATTAGCTGTTGGTTTTGTCAACTGGCTGGTAGCACAGTGGAAGTCATATTTTGTTTAAGAGGACGTAGCTGAGGAATGTTGTCGTTGCAGTGGCTTATGATCACATCTGCAGCTCTGCTTCTTTCTCGGAGGTTGCTTGTTTTAACTCTCACTTTCTTGGCAGATCACAAACTATTGGAGTCACATTCTGATTGGCGCAGTCAAGGAGAACCGTGTTCCTACAACAATACGCTGCAAATAAACATGTAACTGAGCGGCCGATGTGCATGTAAGGCTTCGGTGCAACATATTATCACGGCAAGCGCGTAGCTCGGTCTATCGTAGTTGCAGGTTTGTTATTAGTAAGGAAATGATATTACCATAAGTTTATTGACCTGCTCGCTAAACTCTGCAGTCCTGTGTGTACGTGAAATTTAAGTGGTAGTTTGTTAGCTACGGCTCCAGTAAGTACATAATCTTCTGTGAAACAACAGACGTTCCTAGTTCTATTGAAGGTCATTATTTGTTGGAAATCTTTTTGAACTTGTCTGACAAAACTTTGAACCAAATGCTACAGAAACGTTTTGTCAACGTTTCTGAAATAAATCATGTGCTCTTATTTAACTGTGAAAAATTCTGGTCGTTAGTTCCCCGTTGTTTCTCTAATTAACTGTGATCTAATTGGAATCGTTTCAGAAACATATATGAACTGCAAACATGATTTGTAAATTTCCACACCGATAGAAATGCATGGAAATGTTAAGATAGTGGTACGATATAATTATTTCTCTACACTTCAACCGTAGCATTCCTATACATTTTTATGAAACAGTCACGTGCATACTGTTGTTACTAGACTTACGTAGTAACAATCTTCAACAGTTGCTATATTGTAAGCTATCGTATGGCAAGTTGTCTGTAGGTACTGTGCATGGGTGAAAACTTTACACACTTTTTAAGAAGTATTTTAATTGTGAACATTTGAATTGTAACTTGGATTTATTACAATGCATCCTAGAAAATATTCTGTCCATTATTTTCATTTTTGGATATAAATGAAGTGAGACATCTAGAGAACAGTCCAGAGAGAAGGAGAAAGACAACATGAGGAAGGTGAATAGAAGGAAGAATATCTCCCTCGCCAAAGCTTGCGCATTCAGCGAACGTCCGAAATACGATTTACCGTTTTTGTGCCGAAGGGGTCTTCGGGCCTTTTCGGTCCAGGATGAAGTAAATCTCGTAACTGGATCCCAGATGGTCGGGGCATTAACGAAGGGAAAAACTAATTCCGAAATCCCCGAGCTGTTTGTTGACTTATTACGGCTGCAACCGCAGCATTCTGCTGCAAGTTCATCCCGAGCGTGACGTAATGAAGACTGTGGCCATGTCTATTAAATATGCATGGAATATCTTCTGGTCGAGCCGTAACCATGTACGTGAGCACATCCTTACCGGAATAATACTGCCACTTTTGAGTTATCTACGTATTAATGCTGAACTTGCAGTAGTACAGAATTTAACAAACTGATTTCGAGGAAATGAACTATGGTTTTCTAAGCAAAATACACAAAATTAACAATCGATTTAACTATATGTTAACTGTGATTAATGTTTTGTACAAATTCGCATAGACAGTACCAGTTAAAGATAAACCTGGCGATAATATCACAGTAACAATTAAAAGTCAGTCAACCTTAAAAAACTAGCAAATATTGATTTTATAGCGAATCACCTTTATCTCTTATCAAGCAGAATTATTTTTTCTCTCTTCATAGTGAGAAATTTTAGCAATATTGTTTTAAAATTTTGATAACAGGCTTACTTAACTTTAGTAAATTGCGTAATGCGTATAATATCTTAGAATATTAACCATAATAAATTATACAACAATGTGTGTATTTTACTACATAATTATTAGTAGTGAATATTCCTCGCCATGTAATGAAGCAACGACATTTTGTAAAAATAATGTGAAAAGTTATTCACAGAAGTATGGACTGTTATGCACCAATTAAAAGATATTTCAATAAATGCCGTGACTATCTAGTTACATTGCATACATAAGCGTATTTGTGTGAGAAGAGGCCAGGAATATTTCCTCTAAAGTCGACACTTGCTCATTAACCTTTTATGTCTTGACTTCTACATGCAGGATGTTTAACTCACACATTCATCACGTTGGTGTGCATCGCCTGAAAGCGACTTTATGGATGTTAAAGTCAGCAAAACTATTTACTATATTTTGAATTTACTTTATATTTTGTGAGGTAACTCGGGAGAAGGTGGAACCCTTAAGGAATACAGATATAATGTTTAAATAAATGTTAAAAATAATATTAAGTAAATATAGTATATTATGTGTAAGGCTGTAATGAGCCATAACACATTTAAGTCAATATAAATAATAATAAACTAGACACAAACAAATAGTATGACTGGCATCTTTTCCCTGCTGGCATATATCCCCAAGTGTCATCTTTCCACAGCCGGCCTCTTTCCCCAGCCCGCACCTTTCCTCAGCCGGTATCTTTCATCAGCTGGCATATTTCCCAGTTGGCATCTTTCCCCAGCTGTAATTTTTCCCCTGCAGGCATCTTTCCTTAGCTGGCTTCTTTCCCCAGCTGGCATAATTCCTCAGCTGTCTCTTTCCCCAGTTGGCATCTTTCCCCAGCTGGCATATTCCCCAGCTGGCATCTTCTCCAGCTGGGATCTTCGCTAGCTGGCATCATTCCTAAGCTGTAATTTTTCCCCAGCTGTCGTTTTTCCCCAGGCATAATCTTTTCTAAGCTGGTATTTTCCCCCAGCAGGCATATTTCCCCAGCCAGCATCTTTCCCTAGCTGACACCTTTTCTCCAGCTGGCATTTTTCGCCAGTTAGCATCTTTTCTCAGCTAGCATTTTTCCTCAGCTGGCACATTTCCCTAGCCATATTTTTCCCAGCTGTCATCTTTTGCCAGCCGGCATCTTTCCTCGAGTTACCTTATGTTGTCAAGTACATGCCTCAGGAAAGTGTTAGAAATGTGCACAATATTTCTTTAATTAATAGTTTTTATAAGAAGATCGTCATATTTTTTATATTTTGCAATTAAAATTTTATCTTTGAAATACATAATTATGCTTAGCATCCTACAATGAATGTTTCTGGCACATCTACACGATCAAAACGTGTTCAATGGAATTACACGACAATGTTGGCAGGCAGTTATATTTTCAGTTTTATGACAGTGATCGAAAAAGTTAGAGCCGCTTTAATTAACTACTAATTGAAAATATAGGAAATGTCCGATTCCAAAGAAATTTCTTCAAGTATTTGCTGTGGCTAAGAAACTCTTGAGGCAGTGCATATGTGATAACGACGAATATTTTTCTGAAATGCGCATTGCACAGTATTTTTTAAGTATTAATAAATTTTATTAATATTTTGAAAGTTGGTTGAATGATTTTACCACAATTCCAATGATTCAAATTCACAAAATCACGAAAAATTCTTCAAACTCTGGAATTTAACACTGCTTAAATTTTTCTCTCGGCAGTTTTGCACTCGTCTTAAATATTTTTAATATAAAATCTTTCAACAAACTGAAACCCCGTGTAAACGTTTCATTGCTCTTAAATCTTAACATCTTTGGTCCAAATAAAATACAGTTTTCGGTTATTATAAGTGTTGGTGAGTGCTTAGTTTAAAGTGAACATTTCTAGTAATATGTGCCTATTATATTAATATACTTACCATTACATGTACTCGCAAACATGCTAGATGTGTTCTGAGGTCCCATACCTAAACTCTACACACATTTCATTTTAACAGTTACAATGTATTCACAGTTATAAACATTTTACAAAAGTTATTATGCTACCTTCAGTATACTTATTGATGGAAATATTATGTATGTAATATTTCATCACAGTTTTGCTTTGCTTTATTTATTCATGTTATATGAAATATTTTACCTTACCATGTTTTATTTATAAAAGAAAATATTTTAAAAATAAAATATTTTTAAAATGTTATTACTAATTTACTTTAATAAATTAAATAAATTCGCTGCTAGCTGAACTTAATTATCCATACGAGCTACAAATGAGTCAGGTATCTCGAGTTTGGAACACAAATTTTGAAATTTAATTTTTATTTTCAACAATACATGATTCCTCAAAACCGTGGAAGGTTTTTTTACCTTTTGAGTTTTTTTGTTCAAATTTCAGAATTTTTCATCGAATGTGATCGTATTTTGAGAAAAATTATTTTACTGTAGTTAATTTAGTAAATTTAATATGGTAGTTTCTTTAATTTAATTTGTTGGTTTTAATATTGAATTTTTTGTAATAATCATAAAATTCATAGTTTGTTAGAATAACATGATTTCAATATTGTGTTTTTATACGCGTGATTATCTTTGAAATTCATATAAACTTTATATTAATTTGCCTGAAGTGTTACGTGGTACAGAACCAGCATTTTTATTATACTATATTTTCTAATTATTATTCAAGAACCAAAGGAACCGTAAGTGTGACACTGGTAGGTTAACTGGGTACCGAATTCTTCTAATGCATAGGCGCCTGTCACACAGTGCATGCGTTCTATCACTAGAACTAAGGGCGAACCTCTCATACTGTTTGTGGAAAATTTTCACAATAATTTATTATAGAACTTATTAATAGTTCAGTATACATTTTATTCTATATTGTGAATAATTATTATACGAAATGCCGTTTTTAGATGCGTTGAAAGGATAAGACGATATATATTGAAACGCGTAATGTTTTGTAACGTTTGAAACAAAAACCACCTTCCGATATAATTAATTCTTGTAGCTTAACATATAGAAAATATTATATGCATTATTACAAAACGCGTATTTCAAACTCAATGCTAACGTGGTTTATGAATCATTTTGCTGGGTCAAACATACCTATCCGTAAATACATGGACTAATTTTCCAACCTTCTAATTTGCTTACACTACTGATGTAATACTCACAACAGATTACAAATTATTCCTCAGTTTTGAATCACATACATGCATGCATTCTTATACTATGTATTCAATTCGTCTCTAAATTGATAGTTAAACGTGGAAACTATTGTAAGAAAGAAGATACTTCGTAAATTCAACCATTTTACTTCTTCTACAACCTTACAAATCAAAAAATTAAAAAAATAATAATAAATAAAAAAGCACTAACACTGAGTATTGTTCGCTTATTATTTACCTCATGATTTTAACCACAGATTATTAATTTGGCACCAACATGCTTGAGTGTCTTACGTGTACACATGAAGTTCTGCTTCATTTTATAGGCAGTGTGTTGTTATTTAAACGAGTCTCTCAGTTAACTATACCAATCACAATGAGGTTAATGCAACTCCACACGTCTGTGATTCGTCAGTTGAACCCGACGACGAGTGGATGTTTAAAACATTCTATCACAGACCGCGGAGCAGAGTTGTAGGTGTACAAGTACGACAGGAAAACATGTTGATGTGAATTATTTTCACCCTCAGCAGTTTGGTAGTCTGTGATTTCATATGGTCAATACTGAATATATGTACATACTTCATGTACATACTCGTTACCTGAACACACTTGGCGTTTATTAACCATTACACGCTATGCATTTGTTAAGCATCACACACTGGGCATTTATTAATAATAACATGCTTAGCGCTTATTAACCATTACTCGCTTGGCGTTTATTGAGCATTATATGCTTGCCATTTATAAAGCACTAGCTGTCACTTTGCGGCTTCGCCCGCGTGTATTTTAGAAAAGAGTAACTAACTTTTAATTACGTGTTAATTGATGGAGTTACTATATTCTCTGTATATCTTTAAATCAACAAATACAAACCGTTTTATCCAGTCCACTTCGCTAAGTGTACTTTAATTGCAGAACATCTTTGTTTTTAATTCATCTATATTTCTCTGCAAAATAGCTGTCCGACTGCGGCTTTGCCCGCGTGAAACTATGTAATGTAAACAGTAACTCTGGATAAAATATGTGATGAAGGCATTTAACAGCTAGCGTACTCAACAACAGTGAACTAGAAATTGTCTTAGCCCAGTGTAAAGTACGCGCGCAATATGCTCGTATGATGTCATAGTAATTCCCATCGCAAAGTCTCGCACGGGATACGAAACAGTAACCCATTCCTCCCACACCACAAACTTATGCAATACCTGAGTGAATGCTTAAAGGCAGGCCGTGATAATTCTTTCGTATGTACAGGCTATAGTCCAAATAGGTTTTATTTATGAGTAGGTTGGCAAAACGAAATAACTGTTGAATTACTTATCCATAATCATTGTCTTTTTTTTTTTTTTTTTTTTTTTTTTTTTTTTTTTTTTTTTTTTTTTTTTTTTTTTTTTTTTTTTTTTTTAGGGATGGTGTAACATTTTACTGCTTTTCACATCCTTAATTTTCAAATTTCATGAAATCCTGTAGTTGATTTGTATATATTTACATAAGCGTCATTCTTATATAAAATGATCTCGATATCTGAACGTGTATAAGCGGGACAGATAATTATTTGAAAACACATTATATTTTTTTAACAGCTTTCAAACACGAATTTCGAAAAATCATGAATTTTTTATTTTTCTAAGATTTATTTTTAAAGGAAAACCCATTTCAATATTTCCACTTGTTTAGGAGATTAGTGGGATTAATAAAAAATATGTTTTATTTTTTAAATAGCTTTCAAGGACGAATTTCGAAAAATTCTAAAAACCTTTTTATATATTTATTCAAGCCTCATTTTAAAGAAAGCAATCACCTCACTATCTGAAATGGTTTAGGGGAAATCACGGATGAATGAAAAACACATTTTACGGCTTTCAACCCCCTTAATTTTCGAATTTCGCAAAATCGAAAAATTTGCAAATATGCATTTGTTTGGGCAATATTTTGAAGTTAAGAAAATTATGTTAGCTTACTTGGTGAATGAGATATCGGGGATTCATTGAAAACACATTTCACCCCTTTTCCACCCATTGACTATCGAATTTCGAATAATCCATTCTTAGAGGGTGCCTACGGGGCCAGGGGAAGCTTCCCTCACAATTTCATGTTTCTTGGTCCAGCGGTTTGAGCTGTGCGTTGATGAGTGAGTGTGTGGGTGTGTCAGGACACACACACATATATATATATATATATATATATATATATATATATATATATATATATATATATATATATATATATATATCTGTGGTGTTCGGGTAAAGAGGTATAACTCGAAAAACTGAGAAAATTGTGTTAATTTAGGAGCACATTCTACAAGTTTTGTTCTACGTCTGGGTAAAAGGCGATAACTTAATGGTTATGAGAAGGTAAAAAATTAAATTTGGAAGTATGTTTGTTCCATTATACAAAGTAGAACTTCGAACTTTCGTCTTCGATTTACACAAAACGCCATTTTTTGACTTATACCACTTTACCCAAACACCACAGATATATACGCATATGTATTTTATTTTCCATTACATACTTGGCGATTATTAAGCATTACATGCTGGGCGTTTGTTAACCAATACATGCTTAACATTTATTAACGCGACTCGCCGGACGTCCCAAATCAGTCCAGTGTCAAAAAGCGACAACGACACGAAATTGTTGTTCTTGGAGGTTTTACTTGTGACTTAATAATAATAATAACACGATATCTTCAGGTCCCTTTAGTATTTACATGAAACATCCAAGCAATTTAATAGTGTTCTTAGTCTTAGAATTAGAAAAATATATGTCTTACTACGTCTTGAAATGATCATTTCATTATTACTGTACGTCTTCATTTGCAAAACAATAAATATTTTTATTTATATGGGTAATAAAATAGAATTTCAGCCTATCGTATTTGAATGTTGTGAAGTAATATCGGGCTATGCAGTTTTTCTATCATATTGATTTTTTTACTAACCACATGTACAGAACCACTGAGTTTCTGTTAAAAAGTTTGTACCAACTTGTTTTATTGCTACATATGTAACTATGGCAGACTCCGGCCTTCTACTAAAGACGGCAATGCCCATGGTCAATGTCTGGACGTTTTAAACTCTCAGTGTCTCCTGATAGCAAAATAAGCCTGATTCAAGGTTGCTGCAAGCTTGTAACAAGACAAGGCAGGATACAACTGTAAAAAAATAGGTTTGACTCAAACTTGAATCAAACTTACCAAATAGGGCTTGTAATGGCAAACCTAAATCAAGTAAATTGCAGGCTTACCGCAAGATTACATGATATGTGGGTCTTGTGTCCTACCTGTAAATTACATACATGTTGTGTCTCAGTAACATTGTTCTCATAAGCACATTCAAATTTAAGACGCCTTTGATCTAGAACTCTGCCGACAACCATGAAGCAACGCTGCAGATGTAAACGCGAGGGGAAAGAAACAAGTAAACTATTTTCACAAAAATCACCGGCTCTACGTACGTACATAAAATAATTTATTCTGTGAGAGAGTTATCCATGTGTAAAAACTGTCTCGCCACTACGCCCTACTTCTACATGCATACTCCAGGGAACATTTATTCGCGTCAAGTTCAGTTGATGTGCGGATAAACGTGGCATATTTGCCACGTCCGTGAGGAGATACTGCCAACCGCCATCCTTGCCAACTTTACAGAATGTGGTTTTATTGAAATATTCCCCTACGGGAAGAACGACACTGTGATTTCTATTGAAGCGTTTCCCCTCCTCCCAAATACATTGCTCCATTTCTTCTCCTCAGATAACTCCCCTCACCATCTTATCCCATCCCTTTTCTTCCTGTCGCAGAGAAAGAGAGGAAAGTGGCAGACGCTCCACGTGTGAGAGGACATATGACTGCCCAGACGAAGACTTTATGCCGGTACGAGACGATACTCGGCTAGCTCGGATACAGTGTCATTTCAACTCGACTTCTTAACTCCATTTTACATACAATTCTGAGTGTAGTATGCATGGGTTTATGGCCGTACAGATTATCTTATGATTGGTTGAAAACATCTGCAAAACGATGAACATGAAAGCCCCAAAACAATAGGACAGATGTGCGTATAAAAAGTTATTAAAGTAGTATTTTTTAAAATTTTATATTAATATATTTTAATTCTTAAATTAAGAAATTGCAATTGTTTAATTCAGTCGCAATGAAACAAAACTGACAGACATAACGCAGACAGCAGAAACGACTTGCTACAAGCTTGCCAATGGAAGCCAGTAATCTTGCAGCAAGTGTGAAATGGCAAACCGATAAACTTCTTACAAGCTCGCTGCAAGTTGCCAAGTTTACACATTTCTAACTTGATGCAAAATTTATTGGCCAGACTGCTGCAAGCTTAATTTTCAAGCCTGCAGAGTAAATTAAAATTCTATTTTCAGCAGTATTTCCACTATCATTCAAATTAACATCATAAATATGGCTTTTTTTTATCGACTTGCGATGTTAATTACTAAACTTTAAATTTCGGCTCCTTTTCCAAGAATGGAACCACTGACCCTTGGCTTCAAAGCAGGTATGCTAACCACTGCCCTATTGCAAATACTTAAGAGGTGTGGTAGTGCGATTCTGTTGTAAGAAAACGAACTTTGTCATGGAAATGCTGATGATTGTGAATTTACTAACAACAGTAATGAATATCAGTTTACTTGAAGTTATTCGTAATATCGTAATAGTTCATTTAGATAGCATATGAAAGAATGTTACTTTTTAAAGTCCTTGTTAATTTACAAGGTTAAGTTTAAATCAAGTTCGATCATAATTGATGGGCACTTACGAAACATTTCATGAATTAAGATTGCTAAGTAAAATTTCATTTCAATATCAGTTTAGTATAGGGGACAGGAAGCTCGCAGCTTATCACATGACCAGACTTGCAATGTAAGTGCAATTTAAGTCGAATACAGCTTTGTCGCAAGCTTGGGTCAGGCTTGCAGCAAGACTTCTGAGCAGGCTTGCTATGACAAGTTAAATTAAAGTGAAATGTAAACTTACAGCAAACTTGATTCAGGCTTGCAGCAAGTTTCGTGAGTAAGCTTGGTAAGGCAAGCCAAAATCAAATGAAATGTAAGCTGACAAGCAGGCTTGCAGGACGTCTCGTGAGCAAGCTTGTTTTGGCAAGCCAATTTCAAGTGAAATGCAAGCTGGTGTTAGCTAACATCCCAAACAGCAGAAAAAAATTGCTGCAAGCTTGCTACAATCTTATCAAGGCAAACAAGTAATTTTGCAACAAGTGTGTCCCAAGCCTAAACGCTTGTTGCAAGCCTGCTGCAAATTGCCTAGTTTCCAATTTTTTTAAATTGTTGTAAGCTTATATACTAACTTCATTTAAGGTTAATTTATAAGCCATCAAGCAAAACATAAGATTGCAAGAAATTAACCTGCAAGCATTTTTTTCGTAAATAAACTTGCAGAAAGCCTGCAAGACAAAAAATACTTTTGGAGAAAGCCCTGTATGCAAGCACACAAGCTGAATTCAAATGCAAGTCTTGCAGTAAGCCTACCTAAGCAAGTTTATAACTGTAAGTGAAATGCAAGGCTTGCAGTAAGCTAACATGTTGTGTGGGAAATGACAAACAAACTGTGGCGACATGCCCTCGTACGTGGGATGTGTACCACACTTGCCTCATCCTTGGTTTGTAACAGAGGTCAACACTGCATTTAACGATAAAGGACACATCGCCAAAAGGGCCATTTGCTAGATTACTGGTTCTGAGCTTTATAAAGTGGAAGGAAATCGTTAAATTTAAATGTTTAAATTTTAATAGGCCATTCAAAATTTATATTACAACAATCCTTCAATACTGATTATGCACAAGGGCTGATTATTAAGCAAGTAAAAAGAATATCCAAAATTAGTCTATGCCCACAAATAGTGAAACGTATGTACGAGTTATGTTTGCTTCAGTTTGCCGTTAACTATGCAGGTGATCCACACATGTTACGTTCTTGAATAACACGGAAAATCCAGCCTGATTACTTGGCTTATATACAGTTACAAACGCATACCTGATTAACTGTAGATCTTGCAGGTCACGTATTTTCATAACAGAGTTACCGCGATGCGTAGTTGCCCCATTCTATTCAGGAATGGTGCCGCACTAGGTACGTTGCTATATAAATTGACGTCCACAGTATTTGCCGCAATTCCTGAAGCTTGTAGACTTTGCCGAGAGTTACGTTAAGGCACGTAAATTACTCAACATAACAATCCTGAAGCCGCATGCTTCAACCAAACTCAAACACCGTGCCAACTTATACTCTCGACGCCCGTCGACCACGGCATAGTTCCCGACGTCTTACTCAGCTGATCGCTGCTCGCCAAGTCCTGGCACTCACGTCACGAACACAGCGCTCCTCGCGGACACTTCCAGAAACTCGAATAAGTGGGCAAAATTTGTTGGCTATTATATTACAAGAAACCATCTTACTATGATATAGTGGGAGTGGTGGTCGTCGGTCGAGGGGAAGGGAGAATGCCAATATCGCTGTGAGTATCGGAGAAAGGGAAGAAGGAGATAGAGGGACAGACACCATGCACATCGGACCTAGTGGGAGTAGTGGTCGTCGGTCGAGAAGAAGGGAAGGAACTGTCTGACCTTGTGTCGTTCACATTTCTCTCGGCACCATAGTTGACTTAGCAGTGTAATATCTAAGTATGTTTCTATCAATATATTATATTGTTTAGTGACAGTTGTCTATAAAAACGTTTAACAGGGATATTGTATCAAATATTTTAAATTTTAAGTGTATGTGGGTTTTAATATAGATACATATTAGTCACACATTTAGCAATGACGTGGTAAAAGTAATGACGTGCCAAGCTACACGGCAGATAAATCTCAAGCGAGTTATTCTATTATGCTCAAGTGTGTCATTGAAGTTGGACTTTTCTTAAATCCTACCAGAGATACAATTTTACATATACATAGTGTAATGCGAACATCAACTAAGGTATGCCACTTATAAACGTCTGAGATTCGTTTTAGAACGGCTTAACCTTGCTAGTTAACCATCGTTATATCAACACATATAGCGCAACACTTTTTGTAAAATATCGTGGCACTAAAAATGCCCATGATTTTAAATTGTGTTTAAGAATTATACATCTAGGTCCTTTAATACTTAATTTACTGTAAATAGTCTGTTTTAGTTTGTGGCAACATCATGGTGCAAGTACTAACGTAACGTACCGAAGTCAACAACTAAACCAGTTCTTTGCGTTGAGTACGAACTCGTCCGGGATGTTCCGATATGTACCGAGTGCTAACGAAACACGTACCGCAAATAGTGGTGTTTCGTTATGTCCCTGCGGAGCCGCGGGTGTAACGAATCTCTATGACGTCAATATTTAACGAAGCTGCCTTACACAATATTGGTGCTAGTATTTAGATAATAGGTGTTAAAAATGTGACTTATTATTATGGTTACTGTCTATTTGCTACTACTTTTTTTTACTCTTCAAGACTTCCGTGATAATAAAATACATAAATTTTTAGATACATAACTTACTGATAATAAGGTTAAAAAAATTAGTAGTGTTGGCTACAGCTTTTATTATTCCTCATGATTACCGTCTCATTACTACAATTATTGAGCACGTGGATAATTTTGGTTATAATAAGGAACATTTATTTATAAGTCCTCAAATTTTTCGTAAACAAAATGTAGCGTTTGCAATGAAAAACAATACAATCATGTTTTTGATCAAAAAAAATTATTTCAAAAGTTTATTAATTAAATTATTAATTAAAGGCTGTACTCTAAATTATGCTATAATTATAATAGCCTTACAACTACCGTTACGTCTGTAGTATGAATATATCTAGTTGTATATTACAATATAATATGATGTGTTTATTTTAACGTCTGAAATATTGATCTTGTAAACCTCTGCCCCATCCATTGACTACAAAAGCATGAACAGAATACATAGTTCTGCTGCCGACCACTATTGTAACTCGATACGTAGATGTTTGACGTGTGAGGCATAGACGCCCGTTCTGCCGCCTCCAATGTCTAGGCTACAGCGGCCGGGTCCCGGGCAAGCGACCGCTATCCCCACTTGCACAAACCACCTAAACGCCAGTTTTCGCTATGTGACAGGTAAACTCCTGTTCCCATAAGCTGTGATGATGGACTACCAGACTCAATCAAGTAGTGTGTGACTAATCTTTGCGAAGCAGGGCCCCCTAACAAACTGGCAGTATTTGCAACATTAACTGTAGTTGCTAGAGACTGAGAGAGAATGTTTTCAGCATCGGGGCGCTACGTGGCAAAACGTAATATAGACGTCAAGTGACGGCGTCGGGTTTGAATCCCGGGTGACTTGTGCAAAACTGACAGACGCATAAGCAGTGATTTTACATTAAACATTTTATGTTACCGGCATTACAGAACTTTTTAGATATATTTTCCATGAATGCACCATGCAAATGACTAGGGCATTAGGACACTGGAAAGTCAGCCAAGAAAAAGTTGTAATTGTCCATTTTGTATTTTCTAAATTTTGTAATTTTCTAGTGACTTTGCTTAAGTATTACCATTTAAAACACTACATAATTTATTCTGATGTCTTTTACAGATGTTTAATTGTCGCTTTCATTTTGTGACATATTTCTGAAAGTGCCCCTTACAGACTTTGGATTTGCAGATATCGGGCGTAAATATTATTGGCGTGTTTGTATTAATTTTTGAAAATTGTTCAGTGTATAATTTTGTTTTAAAATAGCGTGTAAAAGCATTACACGGAGTTTGTCAGGAATGTGCGCTGCCGCATCCCTCGCCCAACATCATGTTCAGTAGTCTCGCCTGGTCACCGAGGAAACAAGTCGCGTGTGTCATGCGGTCTCGTCTCCCTGAGGCCACTCAATCTTAACAGTTTACATCGCAATAGTTTCAAAGTTTCTGGAACCTTTTTTCTTGTGTTTTCGGATTCAGGGATTGACACGCGCGGGGTTAGTCACTTGGATGCCCCATTGTACATTTCGCACTCGTAATGTTCATTGTTGTCTTTGTGGTACATTTTTAGCAGCTTACGTCGTCGTACCGGGGAAAATCTAGACATGTTACGTGGTGAGCCACTCGATGGTGTTTCCATAAATAAACCGGACATTCAAATCGATGTATTTCACGAGTTCTTGTTTTGCAATAAAGAGATAAACTCTCGGCATCATTAAGAGTGTTCCACAGTGTGCAGTAATCTGTCTGCGTGCTGGGACGACATGCAGTACTTGTTCCAGAGTCCAGATCGACTACTGAAGGGCAAGTGGGCCAGGCTCGGAGGCCATCTGGTCGTCGTTCCACACCAGAAAGGGTACTGGCAGAGTCGGGTACATTTCCTTTATTCCTGAATCTACCCTGGCCTATCCACCTCCCGCATTAGTTTGGTTTTCGATTCCTTCTAGCCTCCATAACCTAATAGGATAACTTAACGCTCTTATTCATCCTTGGTAATTGTTGCAAGCGCGTAGCTATGCTCTCAGTACTCAAAAATATGACTATTCCACAAAAATCAAATCAAATAATTTTATTTAGTAATAATTTTCTGCTAACGTATTTTGTATCACCAACCATTTTCCTCGTTGGGGATACCGCGATGTGGAAACGTTGTCCACGGCCTGCCACGTGCGTATGTACTCGAGATTTGCGCTCGCTACCATTGCAACGTCATCAAACTCCGAGAATGGCAGTGTTGTAGCGAGCTACGAGGCTTTCGTACTCAGCCCAGTTCGAATGCGGCGAACACAGAGAAAAAAGCTTCTAGACGAAATGAAACTAGCGATGTGCAATGTTTGTACTCAGGCCGCTGAACCCGTTATTGGATGGAATCATGAACGACCATTCTAAGAGTTTTACATTCTCTGTACACATTGGTAGCTGAAATAATGACTTCGTTCGGTCTTCAAGTTACTCTCGGCTTATATTCGGTACTGAAATGAGCAATAAATGTTCAAATTAGTTAATTAACAAACAAAATTACTAATGAGATTATAAATGAAAACTTATTTTAAAAAACTAAATATAAATTTTCTGGGCTCGTAGAGATTGTACAACCCCACGTCTCGATAAAACTGTAGGATGAAACTCCTGTATAATTGATTTATCGCTAGTCGTTCTAGCTTTTCGGATCGTCTGCATTGAAAGTTATCAAACGAAGTTTTCTTATTATTTAAATTATGTTATAAAATAAAAATTTCCATGACTTTTTTAGGTACTTACGTAAGCATAATTCTGACGCGGACACCACCTCAATATCTCTACTGGTTAGATAGTTATCATCGGCTGATAGAAAACCAATTTTATGTCTTTTCACCCCTTTACTTGTAGAATTTCGAAAAACTATTATTTCAGACGTTAAATATTTGTTGAAGTATCCAAGTGAAACGAAAATAACGACGATAGCCCATTCAGTCTAAGCGAAATCGATCATTAATTAAAAGTCACGTATAACGCTTGTACAGTACTGAAGGTTCGACTTTTGAAAAATCTTAACACCTTTTTTACGGCCACTTACCTAACCATCATCCTGAAGCAAAAATAATCTGTATCTTTTTATGGGTTCGATATGCTATATTATAGCCTATTATATTATTGTGTACCTTATTATTATGTATTGTATTATATTACATTACAATATATTTAAATATATAACAATACATTATAATGTTTATAAAATATTATTCTATGTCTTATGTACCACAGAAAACAGTTGTAATAAAACGTAAAATTTAAATGTAAAATTTCTTCGTACCATTCCGTAACACACTACGTACATATGTGTGTAGCTAAGTTCTCAGGTGGCCTGTTTGCAAAGGACTTGCTGTCTTATAAATTGACCCAGGAACACTGCATACGTCACAACAGTAGTCGGGTCTTTCAAAGAGCTAAATACTAAAAGGTTTTGTAGATTTATTTTTGTATTGTGACAGTGCCATATGATGTCAGGCTAGCAGGTATGATCGCAATGGGTGACAGTATTGTGACAATGTCACAGGATGTCAGGCTAGCACGTATGATCACATAGGGCGACCGTATTGTGTCAGTGTCACAGGCTGTCAGGTTAGCAGGTATTATCTTATAGGATGATCGTATTGGGATACTGTCACAGGATCAGGTAAGCAGGTATGATCTTATTGGGTGATCATATTGTGACACTGCTGAGGATGTCAAATTAGCAGGTATGATTTTGTAGGTTGATCGTATTGTGATACAGCCACAGGATGTCAGGTTAGGAGGCATGATATTATGGAGTGATCGTATTGTGACCCTGTCAGAGGATGTGAAACTAGCAGGTATGATCTTATAGGGTGATCGTATTGCGATACAGTCACAGGATGTCAGTTTACCAGGCATTATCTTATAGGTGATCGTATGTGATACTGTCACAGTATGTCATGTTAGCAGGTATGTTTTTTAATAGGATGATCGTATTGTGACACTGCTCAGGATTTCTGGTTCGAAGGTATGATCTTATAGGTTGATCGTATTGTGACATTGCCAGAGGATGTGAATCTAGAATGTATGATATTATTGGGGGATCGTATTGTGATACTGTCACAGGATGTTCAGTTAGCAGGTATGACCTAATAGAGTGATCGTATTGGGTAAATGTCACAGGATGTCATGTTAGCAGGTATGATCTCTTAGAGTGATCGTATTGTGACACTGTCACAGGATGTAAGGTTAGCAGGTATGATCTTCTAGGGTGATCGGTTTGTGATACTGTAACAGGATGTGAAGCTAGCATGTATGATCTTACAGGGTGATCGTATTGTGATAATGAAAATGGATGTTTGGTATGCAGGTATGATCTTATATGGTGATCATAATGTGATACTGCCACATGATGTCAAGTTAGCAGATATGATCTTATAGGGTGATTGTATTGTGACTCTATCACAGGATGTGAAGCTAACAGTTATAATCTTATAGGGTGATCGTATTGTGACCCTGTCACAGGATGTGCAGCTAGCAGGTATGATCTTATAGGGTGAACGTTTTGTGACCCTGTCAAAGGATGTGAAGCTAGCACGTATTGTGATACTGTCACAGGATGTCTGGTTAGCAGGTATGATTTTATAGGGCGATCGTATTGTGACACTGCGCAGGATGTCAGGTTTGAAGGTATGATCTTATAGGTTGATCGTATTGTGACCTTGCCACAGGATGTGAATATAGAATGGATGATCTTATTGGGGGATCGTATTGTGATACTGTCATAGGATGTCAAGTTTGTAGGTATGATTTTATAGGGTGATTGTATTGTGATACTGTCACAGGATGTCAGGTGAGGAGGTATGATCTTATAGGGTGATCGTATTGTGACCCTGTCACAAGATGTGAAGTTAGCAGGTATGACCTTATAGGGTGATTGTATTGTGATACTGTCACAGGATGTCCAGCTAGCATGTATGATCTAATAGGGTGACCATATTGTGACAGTGTCACAGGATGTCAGGGCAGCAGCTATGATCACATAAGGTAACCGTATACAGATTGCGCCTACCAGCATGCAGAACGTCGGCAGACAGATAATTCGAATATTGTTCAACTTTCGTAAGCCATGTCTCCTAAAGAATATATTATAAACATTATTAGAGCGAGTAACCCATTTCACGTCACGCACTCAACTATAAAACGTTTTTCCTGGCCCAAAATTTGCGATATAAGAATATCTGCTGTTTATTTTTCGAGTGAACTTATTGAAAAATCTGTTTAAAATTACGTAATAAAATTATTGTTACACGTCTAAGCGTATCGTAGAAGCAATATATCGGCGAGAATACTGCTCGCTATTTCAGTGTCTTTACTCCTAGAGGCTAGAGTGAGGCGTAAAGTGTTTAGTTTCTAGCGTTTCTTAGTATCTGGTCTGCCGCCTGTTCACTTTACCGTATTTCATCCAAAATTCTACCGTCTTAGTAGCAGAGAGCCGGCTATTCCTACCCTGGGTTTATTAACGAAAGTTACGTCAGTTTACGAGCTCAGATATTCGTGCGAACTTGCCAGGGGTTATTCCCAGGCCCCCAATATATCATAAGTTGTAATGTATAAGTAAGCTTGGTGTAGATTAACGTCCTTGCACGAGGATCACAAGATAAGCATACTAACCACCTGTGCCGAGCTTGTGGGAGGATCGACGTGTGTGCAGAGGTTGTGATCAAGTTGCAGACTTCAGGAAGGGATAGAGGACGTGATACTGAGAGCCCTACACTTCAGAGAGATAGATATAGACATAGTGAGAGAGATGGCGTGAGAGTTCTCTTGTTTACCAGCGCAGCTGTTCGGATAAAGGAAAAGAAAAAAACTCGTACTTTTCCTGCTCGAATCTCGCAATTACGAAGTATTTTTGTTCGGCGAGTCTTGGCCAGAGAAGTCGCGAGAAACTACAGGGGTGCTGCAGGGTTAGTGGAGGGGGAGGGGGACGGGAAGAGTCGAGGCGAGCGGAATCGAAAAGTGTTCCAAGAATTTCTCTCTCTCTGGATAGCAGCTGCTGCGTTGTTACATTCGTATTCCGAGCTCGCAAGAAAGCTGAAGTGAGGGTTGGAGGGTCGTCTAGGCGAGGAACAGCCCCGTTAAAGCGCCAATTGTGAACGCCATTCGCACTTCTTCCGCGCCATTTACCGACTGCCACGGTTATAAAGTCACTTATATCTACTATTATAAGTGATTTGTATACATCGCAGAATTTCATCTCGCACGCTTGGCTCTGAACTCTCTGAAAACCTTTTATTTGCCACAACACAGTGTTTTTGCGGTAAATAAATTTTTTCTTTAAAATTTAATCATTGCATAATATATCTGTAGCAAAGAAGATTTAACAAGGAGAAAAAAAGCCATTGAACCAGTCCAATAGCAATGTTGCTGCATACGTTATTTTAAGATTTTCGCAGATTTGCTTCGTTATAAATGAATTCCTTTCTTTGCCAAAAAAAACTATTTAAATGAAAATCTAGAAAAAATAATATCACCAGACAAGTGCTTTGAAAATGTTCTGTTCTGTAAAGCTAGTTTTGTTAAGCGCAAGCTAACTAACACCAAGGGGAAAAAGTACTGGGTACCTACCACACATGTACCAGTTTATTTCACTTTAAGTAATTTCGTTAAAAATTACTGTAGTCAAGATGTTGCAGCGTATGTCAAGCATAGGCCTATAAGAATGGCCCGTCGGTTTAGCTGAAGAGTTCTTTGAACGCGTTAAAGGAATATTCTACTGGTGGCGTTTATTAAGGGCGGTTGTAAACATTATTAGATATATTCATGAAGAGTAGTCGTTTCCTCAATAGTTTCTCCTCCCGTTGTACATAAAATCATCATTAAATAGAACGGAAAACAATTAAAGTCGATACCATTTGATAGTTCTAGGACGTAGAATTTTTTTAAAGTCATAAATGATGTTTTCAATATTTTTCCCCAAAAAATCTTCTTCATACTAGAACCATCAAATGCTCTCTACTCTAAACTAAATTGTTCTAAAATTTAGTTTAGAGTAGAGTGCATTTAATGGTCTTCGGAACCTTATAAAAATTATTTTTTGTTAATAATTAGAATAGATTTGATTGTTCTAAAATCCTTCTAATCTTAATTATATTTTCTTAACGAATTTTGTAAAAGATAAATAAAATACAAAATTAATTATTTTTGTTCAAAGCATAAAAAACGCCGTCTGTAAATGGTGTTTCAGTATGAAAAACATATTACTAGTTTTTAAAAAAACGAAAACGAAGCGCTCAAAAATTTTAATAAAAATTAAAAATTATAATTATCATTTAGAAGCGAGGTTTTATGATTTCAATCACTAATAAAATTGTTTTCTTTATTTTTAACTAAGAGAAAAATCGAGAAGCAAAAATGGAGAACGCCTCAGCAGAGGTGAGATGCGAAAAATGTAATAAAGACTATAAACAAAAATTGAGAAAATATCATTTAAGAAATATCATTCATAGAGGGATTTGGCTATTAGCCAAAAGAACTACAAGAAGAAAACACAAGAGGAAAGTATTAAATGTGATATTTGTGAAATTTATTATAAACCTTCTCATAAAAAAATACATTGAACACTAAAAAACATTAATGTAATATATTAGTTTAATGCGAAAAATGCCACATTTATTATAAACGAAAGAAATTTTAAAAAAATCATTTAAAAAGTAGAATTCATAAAGAGCATCCCCTATTAGTTAAAAAGAATGAAAAATTAAACAAAAAAAATTAACTAAATACTGAACGTGAAAAAACGTAGTAAAATGTGAAATTCGTGGAATTGATTACAGTAAACCATGCAAAAAAATCATGAAAATTTAAAAACAATTCATTTATCGGCTTTAGTAAAAGAATCGCCAGAAAATGTTGTGTGAATGTGAAATTTGTGATGTTACTTATAATCAACAATATAAAAAATAACTGACGAATATAGCCAAAAACATACAGAATCGGCAAATAAAATAACAAAAGTTGATATGTTAGATTGAGCCATGAGTAGTTATACTTGCTTGTTTTAGTTTACCATAAACCGAAGTCTGATTAGATTGTGACAGGCAGAATCTTAGAGCATACAGAGGGATTTGGGTGTTCGTGGAGGGGGGTGGGGTGAACCAATAGCAATAAATGTTTCCTCTCATCATACATTAAGAGTTTCTACATTCATGCATTAAGACGTTGAGAAATGGAGAGTGTGTCTCATGTAAGAAGCTTAACTCTCGCTGATGAGATTAACAAAATGTGTAATATATTTTAGTAGAAACCTATAAAAGTTAGACTGATGACAAGTAATCGACGAATTTGGAGGTATACCTTTCTTCTGCACGGAAATTTTTGAACGGGGAATTGGTATTGACTACGAAGAAAATAGTGCCAGGATATCAACGTTGTCGATCTTGTCGAGAAGATTTTTTGGGGTACGCTGTGCGACGACACGAGAAGAGTCCATGTGTGAAGAATCCATTAAGGGTGGTATTAAACTGTAAAATATGTTCTAAGGAGTTTTCCCGAAATCCCGAAATTATAACTTAAAAAGACACATCATATCCTGCAAAGTTAATGCTCCTTGGTCAGCTGGAAACCTACCGTCAATGAAATTAATTCCTACTGATAAAGTGGGTTCTATGTGCCAAGAAGACGAGGGCCGTAAGGAATGTGTAGGTAGTAAAAATAATGAGATGCAGACAGCTCAGACGAAATACATACCTACTAGACCCTCAAAAAAATGACGAGTTTCTTCAAAATGTATCTAAGAAGAATGAAGTTAAATACGGGGTACATATGAAGGGATACTTAAATAATGATAATTTTGAAAAGGATGCTACTGATGCGTCGATGTCGAATAAAAGGGATTATGGTGTATTTGTTGAAGATGGAGAAAGTGGTGCTGATGAGGATGTAGAAGAATATAATCCCACCACACTTCCAGATCTCACAAGACACGAGACAAAGACAAATGGTATGAAGACGTCAGGAACTGACCACTATACTGACTACAAATTTTCCGATGACCCTAATGAATTGGTAGATAGACACAGACTTATAATCTATATGCAAGAGGTTGGAGGTTATTCCCATGTACATGAAATATATTGTATCATCCAAGAACTGAAGAGCAGAGGATACATTAAATAGGTAAAACTGGTTTTATTTTCTAAAGGGGCTTTGGTTGATATGAGAAATACTCATGCATAAATCAGTGTAGAAAAATTTATTTTTGAAAATAATTATTTATCCTCCAGAACTAATACCTTTTACCTGAAAAGTTTTAGCATGTTAAATAAAATTTTAAAAATTGCAATTTTTAAAATACTCTGTAAATATACTGTATAGATGAGTGAAAATTTACTTTTTAGTTTGATTTTGGATTCTAACATACAAAGTTGTATAAAACAGACTGCATCAGATTATAGCAACTGAATTGGGAGGTGAAAGAAGTTAAAGATTGCAAGTGTGTGCGAAGAGTACATTGAAATAAATGAATGTATGTTTGAACAAATGTATTATGGATACAGCTAAGACAAGTGATACAATGGTTGCGTCTGATTTTTAGGTTTAAAATTGAGGTACAAAATTCAGGTTTAATATTGAGGTGTAAAAGCGAGGTCTAAAATTTAGGTCTAATATTGAGGTCTAATTTTGAGGTCTACAATTTAGTTGAAAGTGATTGAGCACCTCACTGCACTATAAGAACACATGTATACAGATAAAAAGTTAAGATAGAGCAGCCTGAAATATTATCTGAAAAGGTAGTATCCTTGAGTGTGGGATAATATGAATAGTGACCTGAAATAGTTCGTGTGTTGATTGATAATGTTCGCGATCTGTTGGCCAGGATTTGACTCCACTTGGACACCACGATGGTGAGCGGTTCGTCAATGTTCGTCACCACTTCGACCATGACGATGGGCCGTTCACCCATGTTCGCTACCACTTCTGCTGTGTTGATGATCCGATCGTCCATGTTCGCCACCAAATCGACTATGAAGATGGGCTGTTCACCCATGTTCGCTACCACTTCTGCTGTGTTGGCCACCACTTCGTCTCACCTGGGTCACCATCGAGGAAGATAGCAACACCTGTAGCTGTGTTGGTGTCGCTTCTGCAGCAAGGACTTTGAGTTCAAGATTGCAATGCAATTACTTGAAGCTTATGAGTGTTCGAAGGTTTGGCTTTAGTTGTAAATTAAAACTATTACATATCTGAGTTTCGGTGCTTGGTTGAAGTTATTATTAAAAGGCTTATTGATTGTTTGTTTTCAAGAGTTATTCTAGGTGTTTTTATGTAGTAGTATACATATATTATAAAGTAAATAAAATTCAACTTTTTGAAATAAATGTGTTTTTACCCTAAGTGTTCAATGATTAGCATAAATATTAAGTGGTGGTGATAATTTCCGCACAAACACATTACATTAAATGTGAAGAAAGGTAGAGTCATGATAGAAAAAAATAAAAACTTACATGGAAGTTGGTCTTATGATATTATATTGCATAGCTGAGTAGAAGAAAAGTTGTATCTAAGTACATATATGAGGATTGTAAGAAGAGTTAAATGCTCAGTTCGGGCAGGTTGTGACATGAACATTAGAGAGTGAAGTTAGAGTTGGTGGGGAGTTGGGTGGAGAGTGGTTGATAGAGAGGGGAGGCAGTGGGCGAGATGGTGGTGGGGTGGAGGGTGTGTTGTGTGGAAGATGTGTTGTGTGGGCGTGGTGGAGTGGTGAGGTGATGAAGGGAGGATGGTAGGGGTTAGGGTGGAGATGTTAGGTGGTGAAGGGGGTGAGGTGGAGAAAGTGTTGGGCCATGGAGGGGGTGTAGGAAGTGTGGTCAGTTGAAGTAGTGTGGATATGTATATGATATGTCAATTCCTTGGAGCGTGTGGTGCTGTTCGAATGGTGTTCGCCATGTTTGAATATAGTCGCAGGTTCTTACATGTAAGTATTGCAAATTATTGATTTATTTTATCGACAGTTGATTGGATACATCAATGTAAGTGATAGGGTGTATACTCGAAGCCTAACTATAGGATACACCTTGAGTGCATTATAATTTATCAAGAAAGTTAATTCAATTAATTTTTTTAGTGTTTTTCTGAAACTGATAGATTTATCGGAAATCGATCGAGTAAACCTCGGATTTGTTTAGGGTGATCTGGTCTACAGGAAAATATCCTTATGTATTATAAGCAATTAAAAATTATTTTAATTAAATCTTTATTTTTCAAAATTGATTGATTTTATTGCGAATCGATCGGATAAAGATAATATGACGGTAGACATACGCATATACAATACCGAATTTAAAAAAATAATTTTATTAATTGATTTTGTAATATTGGTTATCAGTGATGCACGAAAAATGCGTAATCCAGCCATTTTGAGAAGGCAATGGGGTCATGTTGACTTTGCGACATCCACAAATGGAAATTTAATGAGTAGAAGGAAAAAAGTGAAATTTTGGATGAATTTAGGGTAATTTAGAGTCAATTTTGGGAAATTTTGGGATTTTTGATCTTTTGGGTACCTCTAGGGCTGTGTCAAGGTTAAATCCAATATGGCGGCCATTACGTTATTCAAGATGGTGGGGTGAGGGCGCCACACGCCGAATCCATGTGCCGGAAGGATCATAATCATACTACTTACAACCCTTGACATTTTCTTAAGACGAAAAGTCAAATTGTAAATTGAACTTAATTTGTTATATGGAGTCCCCCAGAACTGGCCCCCAATATTTTAAAAACATTCAGAATATTATTATATATCCCTGATAACGTTTTAAAACATTAAAATTGTTTTTTTTTTCAGAGGAGCAATTAATGTTTGAAACTCCTTCAAGTAGCAAACCATATATGTCCAGCACACTAATTCATGTTTAGCATTATTCAGGGGTTGGAATTTCGGTAATATGCTACCATAAATTGGGCTCCTAACTATTTATTACAGAATGTATTTCTTATTTTCCATGCACATATTTCAGTTGCAGATACGTATTAACGATTTTCCTTGTAAACGTTGCATACTAAACATTTCCAAAAATATAAACTTTTTTTGTTGATTTTTACCTCTTCTTCATGAAAGATTATTTAAATAAATGATTTTATTTTTATTTCTATGACGGAACTATACCATCACGGAATCTTACGTAAACAAAATAGTTGAATTTCCCGTTATTTTATTTCGAGCTTCAATAAACTCATTGCATTTTCGCCTTAATAAACACAATCATGATTGTCAGTTTAACAACAGAGCGAATATGTACTAGCCAGGCAGAACTCCACCCGTGTTGTATGTCTGAAATATGACATTTAATTATTATTGGTTTAAGTCATACGCCAATGAGATACTAGGTGTCTCAAAATTGATGTACTGAATTCTGTGTGAACTGTGTCACTAGTTTGGTACGCCCTTATCAAATTGACGTGTTTGGCGTATGTAAGTCATTTTCGCATTGCGTATTTTACCCAATAAACAAGGAATTTCTAATTCCATAAATTTCCAGTCATTTGATGTAGTAAAAATAATAGAAATGTCATCTGAATACGGCGTTAAAATATTACGTTAACTTTTCCTTAGCGTCCAATGCAATATATATTTTTTTATAAATAATGTCCTAATATCTATGATTCTCGAAGTTAAGATCCTTGAACATTTCGCAAGCATTGCCCTTTCTTTGTCTTCTACCTATCAGAACAATTGCATAACTGTCCAAAACATTAAGCGCTGTTTAAGGAAACCCACATCTCATCGACTTCAGTCGAATACTAGGATATACAAATGTTGTTTTTAAATTTCTTTACTGTGGTCGTTTATTCATGGGGAAGCTACCGTGACCTCGTATGTACAGTTAAACCGAGTCATATGATGAATTTCCACGTTGCGAACGACTGCCACTGTTGCCGTATGGATTTGTGTGCCCGTGTCCGACATTTCACACTGGGCCAGTTGTGCTGTTTGGCGACAGCTCTTTGTCGGGAGGTATTCATAGCTCACTGGCCTGGAACCAATGAAGCCAGTCTACGATGAGAGACCCACCGATATAAAAAAGGTTTGTTTTATGTGTTGCGAAGGAGGGGGGGGGGGTGGACAGTAATGGAGGCGAACCTACGGACCGTGAGAAATGAAGCCACGCACGTGTGTTGTGGAGAAATGACCACGGGCACTGCTGTATCTGCACCGTACATTGAAATAAAGCGGCCAGATTTATACGCACACGCACACACTCACACACACACATACATATATCTATATTTCTTAACATATAAAATGATGTGTCCTGACTGACACACTCACTCACTCACTCACTCACTCACTCACTCACTCATCAACGCACAGCCCAAACCGCTGGACCTAGAACCATGACATTTTGAGGGAAGCTTCCCCTTGGCCCGTTGGCACCCACTAAGAACGGATTTTTCGAAATTCAATTATTAAAAGGGTGAAAAGGGGTGAAATGTGTTTCGAAGTAATGTCGATAGAGCTCGAACCCGACGGCCTATCATTGTGATTTTTACTTTAATTATACAATCATAAAAATGAATATTAGCCAATTAAAGGATATTTCGAAATTCAATTTTTAAGGGGGTGAAAATACCTTAAATAACCTTCCGATTAACTATTGATATCTGTCGAACCATTCGGGATAGAGAGTTGGTATTCACTTCAAAATGTTACTTACGTAAATACCCAAAAAGCAGTTTTAGGTTTTTTTTTTAAATTCGACCCCCCGAGCAGTAAAAACGGGCAAAATGTGTTATTTATGAATCGTCTATGTTACTGCAACACAATTGACTATCGTGGTGATTTTTACTTCAATTGGTTACGTACACAAATATCTATAACATGACTCTAAGATGTTTCAAAATTCTTTAATTAAGGGGGTGAAAATACGTGAAATATATTTTAGATTATTCCTCTATATCTATCGAACCAGTTGAGATATCGAAGTGTTCTTTGCTTTAGTTTGATGCTTTTGTAAATATTTCATAAACCATTAAATATATTATTTCAATTCGGCCCCAAAGAGGTTAAAAAAAAAGGATAAAATGTACTTTCGATACAGAAGCTATATATATATATATATATATATATATATATATATATATATATATACATATAGATTCCATTGATTTTTATATAGCGACTTGATTTTTGTTTAAGATTGATGTTTACTCAAATACCTTAAAACCAATTTCATGAATTTTCGAAATTCCCCACATAAGGACGTGAAAAGTGGTGAAAACTGATGAAGTGTGATTTTAATTAATTGCCGATATTATAACTTGAACCAAACGAGCTATTGTCGTGCTTTTCACGTCTAAGAGACACCAGTTAAATATTCTAAAACATGATTAATAAAATTTTCGAAATTCACTCTCTTAGGAGGTGAAATACCTGTAATGTGATTTAGATAAATCGTCGATATCTATCGAACCATTCGAGATATGCAGTTACAATTTTATCAGGATGATTACAAAAATTATCGCAAAATAGTTTTTAGATTTTTGGAAAGTCGAACTCTCAGTTTAATATATGATCGATTCGACTGAATAGGCCACCGTCATGATTAGCACTTCAGTTGGATACTTATACAAATGTCTAATATGGGAAACTAAAAAAATGTCGAAATTCGACACCCAAAAGGGTGAAAATATGCTAAATTAGTTTTCCATCAACCCATGATATCTATGTAACCAGTAGAGATATTGAGGTGTTGTTCGCGGAAGAGTGATGCTTACATAGATATTAAAAAAATTGATGTATTTTTTTTTACTTTATGAGATAACGTGATCATCTTAATATGTGTCCTGACTGACACACTCACTCACTCACTCACTCACTCACTCACTCACTCACTCACTCACTCACTCACTCACTCATCACCTCACAGCCCAAACCGCTGGACCTAGAACCATGACATTTTGAGGGAAGCTTCCCCTTGGCCCGTTGGCACCCACTAAGAATGGATTTTTCGAAATTCGATAATTAAGGGAGTGAAAAGGGGTGAAATGTGTTTTCAAAGAATCCCTGATATCTCATTAACCGGTAAAGTTATTATAATTTTTTTAACTTCATAATATTACCCAAGAAATGCATATCTGCGAATTTTTCGATTTTGCGAAGTTCGAAAATTAAGGGGTTGAAGAGCCGTAAAACGTGTTTTCCATTTATTCGTGATTTCTCCCAAACCATTTCAGATAGTGAGGTGATTTTTTTTTTTTAACCATGCTTAAGTAAATATCTAAATATATATTTCAAACTTTTTGAAATTCGTCTTTGGAAGCTCATAAAAAAATAAAACGTGTATTTAATTAGTCGTACTTATCTCCTAAACCTGTGAATATATTGAAATTGTTTTTACATTAAAATAAATGTTACTTAAATAGCAAAATAGCAATTTCAGGATTTTTCGAAATTCGCCCTTGAAAGCCGTTAAAAAAAGTAAAATATGTTTTCAAATAATTATCTGTACCGCTTATACCCGTTGAGATTTCGAGATCGTTTTTTGATAAGAAATGAAGCTTATTTAAATATCTACAAATCAAATGTAGGATTTTATGAAATTCGAAAATTAAGGATGTAAAAAGCTGTCAAATGTTACAGTCCCCCGAAAAAAAAAAGAGAATGATCACGGAGAAATAATTAAACACTTGTTTCATTTTGCCAACCTACTCATAAATAAAACCTCTTTGGACTGTAGCCTGTACGTACGAAAGAATTATCATGGCCTGCCTATAAGCATCCACTCAGGTATTGTATAAAGTTTGTGGTGTAAGAGGGGTGGGGTAACGGGTTCGTATTCCGTGCAAGACTTTGCGATGAGAATTACTATGACATCATACGAGCATATTGCGCGCACTCTTTACACTGAGCTAAGACAATTTATAATTCACTGTTATTGAGTACGCCAGCTGTTAAATGCTTTCGTCACATATTTTAACCAGAGTTACTGTTTACATAATTTCACTGTAAGATTGTACGGCGCGGTCACATCTACCCTACCTATACCTCATTTTATTATACATACACATTTGCAATCCAACAATAGGTCAGAGCTGTATCACTAAAGTAAATTTAAGATGATTTGTTAGTTTTTGTTTAAAAAAAATAATTCACGTGTCATAACTGAAGATTGAGGGAAATAACTGACCTATTTTACCAAGGAACAGTGACCGTAGACGTCATTCTCTACGGTAGAGATTGGCTCTATCAAGAGTAGTAGGTTTTCGCCAGTTCTAGCACAAAAACCTCTCAGTTCCACAACATTACAATCATTAAGATATTTAGCAGCAAAATGATTCTAATAAATATATTCAATACATTAATAGTAAAATGATTCTAAAGATATTCATTACATTAACAGTAAAGAAATTCTAATAAATATATTTAATACTGTAACAATAAAAATATTCTAATAAAGATATTCGATACAATAACAGTAAAAAGATTCTAGTAAAGATATTCAATACGATAACAGTAAAAAGGTTCTAATAAAGATATTCAATTACATAACAGTAAACAGATTCTTAAAAAGATATTCAGTTCCATAACAGTTAAAAAAGATTCTAACAAAGATATTTAGTCCAAGAACGGCAAAATGGTTTAACCAAATAAATATTCAACCCAAGTACAGTAAAAATATTCAGATCAAGATATTCACCCCAGCAACAATAAAAAATAATAATTACTGTTATTATATATGTAGGATATAAATTTTTCTCAACTTTTTACAAAAAACATTACCCTATAAAATTTTTATAATTTGAAATAATGAAAACAAATAATTAATTACTTCTTTAAATAAAATTAAAATTATAAAAATGATATTTTAAAAACAGATTTAATACCAAAAGAAAGTTATTTTTTAATTTTTTTTTTTTCATTTTAAACAGGTTTTTGTTCTTAATAATATCTAATGAAACTTTTTTCTATACAAATTAAGACAGAAAAATGGAGAATCCTATAGAACAAATTAAATGTGATTTTGTGAAAATCACTAAAAACCTTATCGTTTAGAAAAAATATTTAAATAAAATAATAAATAATTGTGAATAATGTAAATATTTTTAACTACACAAAAAATATAAAAAGTAATTTAAAAATCAGAATCCATAATGGAAAACCTCCATTAGAAAAAAGGTAAAAATATAATAAAAATAAATAAAAAATTAAACATGAAAAAGTTATGATGGAATATGAAATTTGTAAAAGAATATAACCTATCATACAAAAAAATACGATAAATTTAATAAACTACATCTAGAGGCTGTAGGAAAAGAATTACTAGAAAAAGTTGTGGTGGAATTTGAAAAATTCTGGGAAAAAATACAGCCAGTTGTGTAAAAAAAATCACGAAGGGAGTAAAAAACTTGTAGAAGCAGCTAATGAAATATATATATATATATATATATATATATATAAATTAATACAGCGAATTGAAAACAGAAATTTACGAAAAAGAAACAGTAATTTAAAATAGATTAAAAACTTGCCATTTTTGAATTAAATCTCACGAAATTATCAATCAAAATTTCTTTATAATGTAACATAAATTGTAATGGACAAAATAGAAACTAACTAGAGCAAAATAAGTGATTAAAGGTAATTTTAAGACTTAACGTTCATTAGTGAAGGGGCGCACAACCTGATAAAGAATATCACGACGCTTTTTTTAAAAACAGAAACTTAAATTATTCAAAAAACAATTGAATTAGATTAATATAATAAAAACGCAGTTTCTAATATTTTAGCTGAGATGGAAAATTTTGAAATCTGAAGAATGATCTCAGTGGTTACTGACCAAAATATTTGCGCTAGAGATAGGAACAAATACATATAACCCATTAAAGAGTGGGGAGAGGTCTTATGTTGATTAACCACAAAAAAATTAAACAGGAAAATGCAGTTATAAATGCTAAAAATTCCAGTCAAAAATGCTTTTTACGGTCAATTTTATTAGCCCATCATCTCGTTTTAAGAAATTCAATTATATGTTACTAAAAATATGAAAATAATTTTAATGATTCTTTGAACGATTTAGAATTTCCTGTGAAATTAGATAACATTAACTTATTTGAAAGATAGAACAGGAATTTATATTAATGTTTATTTCTATGAAAAAATAAAATAAGGAAAAATATGAAAAAGGACGTGATGGAAAGAGAAATGATGCTTAGTTATTCAAATAATAATGAAGAAGAAACAAAAAATAAAGAAAACAATCAGATACATTTGAGAATATATATTTTACCCATTTAAAATTACAGAAAACAAAGCTAATAATCATGTTAAACTTTTATACCTACATTAAAAACGAAAATAATGACCACCATTGCTGGATAAAAGATTTTTTAGACACATTGGATGCCTTAATTAAAAAAAAAAAAAAAAAAAATGGGCACAAATTATTTCTTTGAGACACATGTTTTTAGTATTTTTCTTCTGAAGATAAATTTAACCTCCGTGAAGAAGGCTGTAAAAATTATAAAGGTGTTAAGATAGAAGTCTCAAACTAAGATAATAAAATATTAAAATTTTAACCATTCTTTTGAAGTACCTTGAACTATTTATATTGATTTTGAATGTTTATTAATGTTGTGACTGTGCATAGAGGTATAATATGACATTATTGCCCAGTATTATTTTGGGGTACTGGCCGGCAGGCGCGCTGGAAGTTGTTGTTGTTGACAAGATGGCGTCGTTGTAGTTGTTGTAATTTTGAGAGATAATACATCAGTTTCTTTTTTAAAAAAGTATAGCAATAAACATTGGTCCTCCGGTGTCGGATTGAGAATTGGCGCGGCATTCATTGATAGTCGCATATTATTTCGTTTTAGCACATTTTGTTTATATCTTGCGACATTATGACGGATCCGGTGGTGACTGCGAAATTACGACTTGCCCGAGCGGAGAATAGGCTTCAGAGAGCGGCACTTTTAGCAGATCAAGTAGAAGAAGACCCGTCTCAGCGTCGCTTGTTTGAAGCAACGTGTCGTGACT
>PNEQ01078333.1:56566-67205 GCA_003012365.1 Medauroidea extradentata | reverse complement strand
GCCCGGTCATTTTCGCGAAAAGATTTTTGCAGCACTTTGTTTCAGTGCCTTACGTGCGCACCTGCATCTTTGCTTTGTGGTCAGTGATTGGATGCCGTAACACCCAGCGTGTGGAGGTTAAACCCGCAAATCACAGACGTGATGTGTCACAGTTACCAATGTACTGATTGGCACAGTCAAATGAATAACGACTCTGCACGAAAACACTCTGCAAATAATCATGAAGTTGAGGTGCAGGTGTACACGTAAGCCACTGAAACAATGTGGGGCAAAAATCTTTTCGCGAAAATTACCGGGCCCTAGCGCGGGTGAAGGGTGTTATGAGGTGAGAATGGAGTAGTGCCGGAATTAATGGAGACGGAAACGGATGATCCCAAGAAAATACACAGTCTGGTATGATTCTATGATTCCCATATACGAAAATCATTTAAAAAACCGCTGGGAATCGAATCCAGACAGCTTTTTTGGCAGTCCAGCTCCTTAGCCGCTGCTCCTAATGCAAACAGTCCTGTGTAAGTGTATTTTATAGTTTCAAAACGTTGGATCGAATTTCTTTATATTTGGCACACATACAATATTTAACAGTCACACATGATATTGACAACTTTCGACATCAGGTGCTTATTTTCAAAATGATAGCCATTTCAAAAATTAAGGTCATGTATCGGAAGCTGTTCATAGGAACAGAATGTTTATTTATACAGTATAACAGTTCATTGTATAAACTTTAGGATTAATTTATAATTTCAAAATCGGTTAGTCATTTAGAATTTATTGGTTTGTGGATATACGCCATTGCTCATGTTTTGCTGATCAAACTTGTGTTGAATGACAAAGTACAAAAAAGAGAAAGAACAAAAAATATAAAACACACAAAAAATCCCAGAGGAATTCTGTCAGTTTTTTTTTTAAATTAGACAACAAAGAATTCTGTCTCTAGAATTCTTTGACGTCTAATATAATAACTAATGGAAAACATAAAAAAACTTATAGAATTACTCTGGGATTTTCTTGTGTATTTTATATCACTTTTTGTTCTCTTTCTTTATTTTACTTTGTCATCCAACACAAGTTTGATCAGCAAAACATGAACAATGGTGTATGTCCACAAACCAATAAATTCTAGTTGTAAGCTCCCATTGCAATAAACATTTTAAAATCTCGGCTTGTCATATTAGAAGATAGCACCAAGTAAAAAAATATTTATTTTATGATGTAGCTAGGAATTTATTAGCCCGATTCAAACCAAACGTAATACAGCCATTATTTAATAACTAGAGATGATGGTTTAGCGCGGGAAAACTTGACTATTTGCTAGGCTTCAACGTACGTTCAGCTGATCAAAAGATTACTGGCTTTTCCTTGTACGCGAAGCTACTGCACTATTTGACTAAGCCAATAAGAATACCGCTATTTTAATATTTGAAGCACGTTATTGGTCTATAGACAGCTACGTTGTGTCAGTGTTTTCAAGGCTATGTTGCCACAAAACATTTTCGCGATATACCATCATCTCTATTAATAACTAAATTCGAAATGGTAAAGCTATAAGATTGATCATTTACAAATGTAGCACAACCTGACAACTAAAAAACTGATTCAAACCAAATTTTACATCTCGATATTACATGACCAATCTTCGCATGTAGTACAGCTTGTTGCTGTATTTTCATAATTCAAAAAGATGGCACTGTATGAGAAGATTTGGATTTTACGTCATATATAGGTACTACTGAACCGGTTACAATTATGTTTTAAAGTTTAAGAATGAAGGTATTTGTGTAGGATATACTGTTGACGGATAACTATTTTGACAGACAATACTGTTATGATGCATTGTGTTACTAGGTCATACATTGAAAATTGTAAGGATTAAAAAAAAATATTTTAACTGAAAATCATTGAAGCAGGAATTTAATCGGGTTCACTGATACAAATCTCACAGTTCATAAAACCACATTAAAGAACCCATTTTTTTTGTATTAACTTACAATTCTCAATAAAAAAAATTGCAGTAGAAATTAACACGAATTATTTCAATATTTAGAAAAAATATTTTCAAAATGGTGACAGTACGTATATTCTTAATTATTTTGGGAGCCTAAGGTTTACTCTTCCATGTCACCAATTTCTATCAAAGTTGGTCTACGGAAAGAAAGATAAGCTTGTTTCAGAGAAGTCCTTGACTTACGCTTTTTTATACGCTGGAGGAAACAAAGAGGCAAGTAATTCAGCCGAGAAAACTGCGCGTGTCCAGGTTAGATACGAATTCGCATACATTATTATAAATTGGCGCATATTGTATCAAATTATGCTCTGTATTATGTTATATTACATCTTTCTTTCTACTGTGTTGAATTATGTTGTACACTGTTACATTTCTATATGGAGGAATTAATGTTAATCCTTTGGCGTTATTCGTGAAAAGTACGTTGTAAAGTCAAACGAATGCGTATATGTTTCTGTTTTACGATTGAACTTGAGACTTTTCAAGATACAGTAGTCTAAAAAAAACTATTTCGAGGGATCTCAATAACGTAATTGTAATGGGCATAACGTGTATTTCAAAACACAACGGCATAGCTTGAAATATTTTCTTTTCATGAACAAATATTTTGAAAGTATGTATAGCAGATCCACGCGATACAGAAGACGAGCGACACGCTATAACTAGAGGGTGGAATATCTGTGTACTCATTCAAGCATATAGTACTTGCTGATTGGCTGCTCGCGGATGTAGTGAGTGATACCATGTGATTGAACGTACATTAGTTGCTTCATTATTTTCGGCGCACCGCTCTCTAGGAGGTGTCAGATAAGTCTAGGGGACATTTGCGAAAATGATTCGTACATACAATGCTTTGAAATATAACTTCTGCCCAAAAGAAAATGTGAATTTTTCAGGTCACCAGCAATCACCGTTCATGAACTAAGCAAGGAATTCACTTAACCATTTAGATTCAGCTGGATTCGGGGTGGTTGATGAGAAACTCAGTGTGTGATGGTCTAATTGAGTAAAATGTTCGAGTAAATTATGTTAATCAACTAGCACTGCCTTTATAAAAACAAATGAGAACTATGAATAAGATGGTCTCGGATAACACATTGTCCTTAATATTTCAAAACAGTTCCTTCACTAACTAATCCTGCAGTCCATATAAGATACGCTTCGAGTAGTAGCGTGAGGCGAGGCAACGTTGAAGTATATAGTTTTGTGAATCAGTGTCAATTGAAGACTAGAACGAAAGTCGGCTAAGGTGATGATGATTTACCTATACCTAAAGTTAAAAAATGCCATAAGTAACCAACATATTGTCTTGTACATACATTTGGTGCCACTGAAAACTCAGTTCTTTGCTTGGGAAATTAACATATGAATATTAGGTATAGTCTTTTGCTACTGATAACTTGAAGAGTAAGTTAAAATAAGTGTAAGGAAAAATACATGTGCTCAACCTCTCTTCAAAAGCAAGGTCAATAGATATGGTGGCACAAAACTTGAAACTATGACAGGAACATGGAGAGGAACCAGCCATGGACTTTGCTATTGCACAATCTTGAAGCGATCTCGGGGAACAGTGGACAACCGGAATCAGGATGCTGGAGCCGGGATTGCCTGCCGAGTCCTCCCGAATGCGAGTCCAACATTTTCCGTTGCGTCACCTCACTTAGTTAAAATTACTATAATATTTTGAAAATAAATAGACGCAAATGTAGGTTCGCCACAGTTTGAGTTTTTTATCTGCGAAAGTGTTGTTCACTAACACACTATTTTTTAGAGATTATGGTATATCGCGAAAATGATTTGTGCCAACGTACCCTTCAAAACACTATAGTTTATTATGACATGTTTGGTTGGGTGATGCACGTCTGACACAACGTAGCTGTCTGCAGTCCAATAATAGGTATCACGTATTACAATAGCGAGTTTCTTATTGGCTCAGTCAAATAGGGCAACAGCTCCAAGTACAAACTAAAGCCAGTGATCTTCTGGTAAGCAGAACGTGGGTTTAAACCCAACAAACAGTCACGTTTTCCCGCGATAAACCATCATCTCTAACTTTTTGGTTTAGTACTGAAATGTGCAAATGCCTGCCAGTACTATACAAGGAAGTCATGCTACAATCAAATCAGAGTTAAAAGAAAGGAGGATCATGTTAGTGATATTGTCGTTAGCGTCAATATGATGTCATGCTGCTCTTACCTAAAATTGCATCATGCTGCCCGAGCCACGATGATCACAGGAGCTGATCCCACAGAACACGGAAGATGATGATGGTGGTCCGGGTAACGTGGTCACTTCCTTAAAACTTGGGGTTGATCTCACTGATGGTCATGTGGGCCTGTGCAGTGGCTTCTTGATATTGCTTAGTTATTTATGTCCCGAAGCCCAGAGAACAGATGAGGAAAACTGTAGTTGAGGGTTGACCACGGTGTCTTCAGCGTGGCGAATTAGGTGACTTAATAGAAGTAGTTTACGTGACGGCGTCGGTGATTCTTCAGGTACTGCTGATTATAAGGAGAACATATATTGTTGGCCAGATGTCGGAATCTCATTGTAAGACAGTCATAATAGTAATGTTACGTTGGAACAGAGGACAAGTAAAATATGGTGGTTAGTTTTCGGTTCGCCATACATGGTTATATCAGGTGTAACTAATCTCTCAGATGTAGTTTATTTCGCTGCTGTTCTAGTATAGACACGAATGTAACGCAAATAAATAATTCACGCCGGATAAATGAAGGACGCGTGTAATTTGCAGGGAAAGAGTCCTTGATGGACTTTCGATTGATATATTTAGAGGAGGCTTGCTGGTACGTTAGACGATGCAATGAGCGCTTTCAAAGATGTCGAATTCCAACTCGATCCCTTGGTCCTCACAATGAAGAAATTTTACTCTTGATGCTACGAGGCAGGCCCAGGAAAACTTCTCTGTCGTGTTCTGTCAAACAAACGTTTATACCATATATAAATTTTTCTGTCGGCAGGCCAGATTATTTCTCAGAAACACCGCTGGCAGTGTGACTCCATGCTCTACCGGCAAAGTGCCGTCGCGTTCCCGAGCGGGACAGAAGCACACCGGACCCGCTGCACCGACATCGCGCGCTGTAGCAGCTGGCATGCGCGAGCGATGGCTACTGTTCTTCGCCGCGTACCGTTACTGGGAGAGGAATGTGGCTGTTTGCACTCGGTCTCACAGTCACCTGCCGTAGTGTCTGCTAATCTGTATTATCATCTTGTAATGACAGCCAGTATTGTAGAGTTAATTAACAGACTGCCTGAGTCGCGTAGTAACGCAATCTCTCCCGCTATTAAGGCTACGGGAGACGCCTTTGCCCTACACCATGAAACACTTTAACACTAAGAAATGAACACACTCTTCAACTTGATTTTGCAGTGGTGCAAAGCTGCACTTGAGTACTGTTTCACTGACAGTGTAACATTTATATTTGGCAGTAAGGATAAGAGTATAGATGCACACGTCTTCATAGTTGCTCTCAAGAACTGACATTTACACTGAAGAAATCGTTTGCTTGTTTACACTTGTTAATCACTTCACTTGATATGCATGGGAATGAACATTATATTTCCTATTTATATGTTGCGTGAGAACTGAACTCAGATCCATAAAAACAGTACGTTATACTAACTTATATCCTAGCACTAAATAGTTAAACATTTTACTTCTTTCTATTTTTTACTTAATGGTGAGTAAAATACTAATGTAACTCTAATTCAGTATTTTTTAAAATAAAAGTAGCACACAAGAAAAACTATTTTATGTCTTTACCATTTTTTAGTTTAATTAATAAGGAATAATATACTTAAACAGAATCCATTGTTTTTCTTAGATTGGTCTAGAACTTATATATTTTTTTTAAATTTCTATTTTTATTTTTTTTATTTGCACATTGTCACTAGCTGCATTGTTTTCCGCAACAAGCACAGAAACACTATAACTTTAAAAGGAGTTTTAAAATTGTTTAAAATTATAATTCAGTACCTGCAGCACAGTAAGAAAAGTTGTCGCACTATTTATTACCTTTAAAAATTCTTAAAACTCATTTATACATTTGAAATACACTTAAACATTAATTTTTAAATTTATTTCTTAATTTTTTTCTTCTTTTTTATACCTTAAATATTGATTGAGTTAGCTGGCTGTATTGTTTTTACTTACGACTACTAACACAATCACATTAAGACACCGTTGTTATAATAATTATTATTATTTTGTTTTTTAAATATTATTCCAGTAACCTGGTGACAGTATTTTTCAAACACGAGCTAGTAAACTATCACTTAAAAATATTGACTGTGGTTCTGAATATTCCGGTAATGTACTTCATTGTTTTTCCAAGAAGCACTAAAACACTTCCCCTTAATATAAAGAAAACTATTTTAACATTTTTATTTTGTTTGTTTAATAGGATGTAACATACACTTAATTATGACTGCAATGTTTTTCTCAACAAGAACCGATACAATAGGACTTATTGACTACGAAATTAATTTATACATGTATTAATATGACATAAAATATAATCAAAGACGACTGCATATTTCTCAACAAGAACAATTACATTTGCACTTAACATATTATACTTATTTTTTTTTAATTTTTAATTTTTTCTATTTTTTTTTTTTTTTAGAAAAGAAATGACAAACATTAATAATACGTAAAAGTATAGCTACACACACTTAGAAATAAAGTTATATATTAGTTTTTAATTTTTACATATTTTGCTTGTGTTCTAAGAAACTAAGCAATCGTGGCTACTTAGTTACATTCAGCAGCCAGTGCAAATAGTCCATTAGCTTTTTTAAAAATTAATATTTTTTTTTTTTACGTTTTCAGACGTAGATTTTAACTTTTTTATTTTATTGTTGTTTGAATTTTTTTTGTTCTTTAAATGATTTTACTGTTTTTCTCTTTTTTCCTGGTTAACAAAATACTGTTACTGTCATGAATACTAAGTTACACACGACTATGTAATATTACGTACAACAATAACTGGTTAGACTACATAGATATTATGCTTAAAATATTATATAGAAATGCTATCTTATTAGCGAGTAGAATACATATGATCAATGTGGTTTGTGATGTTTGTAGAGTTTAACATAAAATACTATCCCATTAAATTACAGAATAGTTACATATACCTAACATCAATACTTTAATATTAGATTATAGCCTACATACGCTATTTGCTACACACATTGGCAGAGTGTAGTTCTAGAGAGCAACTGCACTTTCACAAGATCACAAGTACTGAGAACGTTCACAGAATCATAAAGCAAAGATATATCAATTAGGCGGAACAATGCACCATCACACTAGCTCCAGTGAAATGTATTACTTTCATATTGTTCCTAAACTAACACAATATGCATACACTTATTTCTCTGGGGTCACATTGTTCTAATGCAAAATGAGTCAAGACATACATAACATTACATGATATTATTTTACGATATATCTCTCTATACATGTCCATTTAGATTAACATATTATTTATGTATGAAATAATATCTACTAATGAAAATAGTAAGCCAAATGATAATCTACTGGACAAAATCAGTAAAGTATAATTACAATTTGTTAATGTTAATGAAAGCTAATGAAGTTACACACACACATATATATATGTAGAGTATATGTGTACAATATTATACTGTGTGTATATTTTGTACAATAAATAATATTTTTAAAATATTACTAAATTAGTAAAAATGCTCGTTAAAGTCCCACTTGTAAATACATGTAAATAAATTGAATACAACTTTCTAGTTAAAATGATTAACCCTACTCTAATAATATTATACAATATTATGCCCAAAACCCAATACGAACATAATTAAGTGATAAAATATGACACCTGTACATATGGCCTTTATTATTAACTGTTATGGCTATGTATTGCATAAGAATGACAAATTTTCAAAATTATTTTCTTTAGTAAGCTATTTTTGTAAATATTATTTAAATCAAAACTACATATATTCGTTAACGTTCATGCAAATTGTTCCACTTGTAAATCTTCTAATGAAATTTTATCTGCGAACTGAAATACTTCCCTTTAAGACCAGAAGACAATGAGCGTACTAAGGAAGACTTGTTATACGATACGGTAACGCTTTAATAAAAACCAAAACAAATTGGATTTAATTTGCGTAGTTATACTAGCATTGTGAAATTTCTGAACGAATGATTGCTGAATTAACTAAGTCACTGAACGAAAATTTTTCGAATCGAGTATTATACGACCATATACACTGAAACATATCACTATGTAACCTTTCAAAATTAGAGAACATTTTTTGTAACGCTGCATAAATGTGTTGTATAGCATTGTTATTTGATTGCGTATAGGCCAGCCGTGGTTGCTATTGTGGTAAAGAAGAAAACATTGTTATTTACCTTGTTCCACCTATGAAACTTATAACAATATACGTTATTTGTTAGTTAATTAAAAATAATAAGCCCAATTCTAATCTAGTACCCAAAACCAGTTACTAATATATACATTTATTTGTTAAAATACGACTGCATTATATAAGGATGTTATGTATTATCTGTATATTTATATTGTGTACAGAGTAATCATTGCGTTTATTGAGGCAAAGAAACATAGTAAATTATAATACTATTAGAATAATTAAAATAATATTATATTTTTTTGCATGCAAGACTATATTCATGAACAGAAATATACTTATACGATTTAATTTCAAAAACCAAATAAAGTACTAAAATGTACGATATACATTATAATTTTAAGATTTAAATATGTCTTGTTTACTTCATACATATATGAGTCACGTTTTGACTGACAGAACACCTGTTATGCTCCACAGCTGTAAACAAATTTTAAAATCTGAGATTTGTCGTTTTCTGATCTTTAGATTTTTGTCCCCTTACCGTTGCATTTGTATCACTAAACAAGAAAATGTTAGAAAGAAAATAATTAAAATGTTTGGACTAGAAATTAACAGAACAGCAATGGTTCCAAGTTGCTCAGGAAAACGATTATTTAGAACTATCAAAGTAGCATAAAAATTACATAATATTCTTTGATGTAAGTGCAAGGATTTCAGACCTTTAAATCCCCATAATAAAAAAGTTTTATTCAATTTGCTTCTGTACGTATCCGAATTTTCTTGGGGAAGAAAATGAGTTTGCCTACATAGGAACGAAATTCCAATTTTATCAATACTTCGTTGCAAAGTTTACAGGCTATGAATTTTTCGAAATTATGTAACTAAATATTTATTTACTAAACAATATCAGAAAGCATTTTATTAGCCTATGCTCGAAAATATTTAGTTTAAATGTTCCTAAATACTTTCAGAACTATACAGAAATGTGCTTCCAAGAAGACCATAATTTGATTTTATAAAGACATATTTTAAGTGGAAACAAAGTTACAAAGTACTGTAGAAAAATTGTGTTATTCATCAAACAAAATGGCTTTCTGGTTGCAGCTACATTATAATCAAATGCAAAAACCAATTTTAGAAGGTACCTGACAATATTTTCTGCTGCCTGTCGTACATCCATGAGTGCCTCTGGTTGTTCCAAGTGCGCTGAACTCACAAAGCATTGTTGTCACTGACGTGAACAGCGATGGCAGCAGTGATGAGGTATCACACATTAATTTCGAGGTCACCATAGTCTGTAGTCTCGCTGGTTACGCCGTGGCTTGAGGGTGTTTCCAATTATTGGAGTCCAGACGAGGAGCCTAACATGCACTTAAGTTATCCTTTCTCTGTCTAGCAGATCCTCGGTAGTTTGCTAAATGAATGAGCACAGGGCCTCATGTAGTTGTAAAGATGCATACTACCCATGTGTTCTGGTGATGCTCGCCATGTTAATCCAATGACTGCTTGTTTTACACCAGTTGGCCTCTTACGATATGGCGGTTGACATGGCATTAAGTTGGTCTTATTCTCATTCTCAGAGAAGTGTGGGCTATCGAGCGAGTTTGTAATGCGCTCTTACTGATGTCTTTTTAGTCGCGATATGATTAGAAGGTTGTTTTGTTTTCGTTTAGGTTTCCACAATTTGCATCAGCGAAGTAGGTGGTTGGTATGGCTGCATTTATGGAGTCTATCATTCATGTCGAATTTGGTACATGTACAGTGCCTTCTCTGGAATTTAGTGGCTGTCCAAGTTCTTGTTAATGGTTCACTGCAAGTTTGGTCTCGGTAAATGGCGCACACACTGGTGTTTTAGTTATTATTTTCGAGCTTATAATCCCAGATCTTCACTAAAACCACATGTTCATGATTATACCAAGCACACTGTCCACAGTCTTGCTATGTGCCGTTGCATTCTCGAACGGGACTGAAACACATCTAACCTGCTGAACAGACCCCGCGCGTAGGTGTTGTTTCGCGGCCGACCTCTTCGCCGTGTTAGGGCCCACGCACGCGCGGCTGTTGTTAGTCGCATATCCTTACCCCATGCGTGGGTGTTGTTTCGCGACCGACCTCTTCGCCGTAGCAGGGCGTGTGCACGCGCGGCTGTTGTTGGTCGCATATCGTTACCCCGCGCGTGGGTGTTGTTTCGCGCCCGACCTCTTCGCCGTAGCAGGGCGTGTGCACGCGCGGCTGTTGTTGGTCGCATATCGT
>PNEQ01078333.1:21034-56466 GCA_003012365.1 Medauroidea extradentata | reverse complement strand
TGGATGTTGTTTCGCGCCCGACCTCTTCACCGGGGCAGGGCGTGTGCACGCGCGGCTGTTGTTGGTCGCATATCGTTACCCCATGCGTGGGTGTGGTTTCGCGCCCGACCTCTTCACCGGGGCAGGGCATGTGCACGCGCGGCTGTTGTTGGTCGCATATCGTTACCCCGCACGTGGGTGTTGTTTCGCGCCCGACCTCTTCGCCGTGGCAGAGTGCGTGTACGCGCGGCTGTTGTTAGTCGCATATCCTTACCCCATGTGTGGGTGTCATTTTGCGTGTATCATTACCTTGAAAGTGATGTGGCTGCTTGTCCCGTTAACACTCGACCCCTTGGTCCGCACTGAAACTTATGATGGTACGTACAAGTCCAGTTCTATTGACACAGAATGTTCTAGTCGCAATTATAACTAACAGAGTTTATGAACAGTTCACTCATATCACAGAATAACGCGATCTCTCCCGCTATTTAGGCTACGGGAGACGCCTATGCCCTAAACCGCGCAGAGACTGCAACACCAAAAACACTTGCCGATGTACATGCTTGCCAGTTGGGTTACCTGTTTCTTTAATTGGTTTCTGAGGAGTCAAGTAAAACACAAACACATTACTGGACAGAAACACAATAAACAAAATGAACAAAGGCATTAATGCTAGAGTAATCATTAAAAATATATCAGAAGTTACAATTATGTAATTAAATTAAATTTGATACATTCACTTTACGTGCTCTCGAACAGCACAAGATCTTGGTAGGGAAACATGTGGGGAAAAAGTGCTTGGCATCGGTCGGGGCCTGTATTATGTAACAATCGCAGCATTCTTTTGGAGTGATTTCGGGAGACCCCGTAAAACGGAAAACAGATTTTTGTCGGAGCCAGGGATTATACCCGGGTCCTCCCGAATGCTAGGAGGGTATTATACCACTGTTTCACTATGCTAGGTTTGCTTAAGAAGTTGGATAAATATAAAAAAAGATTTCCCTGCAAAATATGGCTTTCTTAATCATTAAGACTGTGTGTTAAACATGTAACTAACATGGCTGTATATAAACTACAAAAACTGAACTTTTAGAAAAATTGTTTCAGCCTGTTTTGTTATATTGGAGACTGAATCCTTTTTCCAAATAACATACTTTATCGCAGACGGGGCCTGAAATGGAAACTACTTAAAGCTATAATATCTGCGGAGTTATAAGAAGAAAACAAATCTGAAATGCGATCACTATCACGATAAATATATCCATAATGCAAAACAGTTTGAAGGTTTTTCAAAGTTACTAATTCTCTTCTTTATGGTAGTCAGCTTATGCTGGCCGAGATATGATGTTGGACACTAAGAGTTTGCGATTCATTGTTAGTACTATGTTTATGTTCCCTTTAGCACAGGAGTCTGAGTGAGGCGCCATGAGGCCCCACCCGCCATGTTGTAATGTTACAGACATAATCTTGGATTCGACCTTGAACCCACCATAGAGGTCACCAGAAGGTCATAAGTCCCCAAAATTTCCCAAAATTCAACCAAAATCACACCTTTTCCCAGAAAAATTTTCTTTTTCTCCCGAAAATTTCTCTTTATCCCTCGACTCATGAATATTCCGTTTGTGAATGTATCAAAATCAGCATGACTCCACTGTCTTCTCAAAATGGCTGGATTACACATTTTTTGCTTCACTGATAGTATTTAAATGTAAATCTGCTAAATCAAATAAATTAAAACATATATTTTCAAAATTTTGAATTTTGATATTTTCAAATACCTCAAAATTTTTAAAACCAATGTGTTATCTGCTTATGTGCACCACCATCTTATCAAACCCGATTACTTTTCAATAGAATCAATCCATTTTCAAAAATTGATTTTATTAACATTAGGCTATTATTTAATGGTTTTATAATTAATACAGGATACTTTCGAGTAAACCCTGTCGCCCCACACAAAACTGAGCTATACTCAATCGATTTCCGATTAAATCTATTAGTTTCCAAAAACCTAAAAATATCGTTGCTATCAAATTTTATTTCTTTATAAATTATATTACTTTCAAGTTATATTATATAGTTCGGTAGTACATACATACCTTATCACCCACATAGGTATACCCGATCGACTACCGATAAAATCAATAAATTATTTGTGATACTTAAATATAAGAGTCTTCGATTACTGTCAAACATGGCGGTTACCATCCGAACAGCACCACACTCTCCAAGGAACTGACATGTATATATATATATATATATATATATATATACATCCACATTACTTATGCTGAACCTACAACCCCACCAACGACACCACCAACCCCTAACTACTTCACCACCCGACACTTCGACCACCAGCCACACCACTACCCTGCCCCTCCACCACTCCGACTAACCCACACTCTCCACCACCCCACCACAACCCACCCCTCCTCCTTCACCACACCCACCACCCCACCACCAACCACCCACTACCATCCCCCACTCTACTACCCACCACACCCACCACTCGACAAACCCTTTCCCTTCCATCACCCCACTCCACATCAACTCAGCCTTCACTTTCTTACATTTTGTCACAGCCTCCCTGAACTGTATGTATAACACTCAACCACCAAACATTATACATAAACACAGAAACAGCTTTCCCTCTATTCAGCTATGCAATATCATACCCCAAGGCCAACTTCCAAGCAAGTGTAATTTTTCTATCATGACTCTACCTTTTTTCAAATTAACTGTAATATGTGTGCACAGAAGTTAGTTATTATTCTCGTCAAGTACACAGGGCAAATGACACACATATTTTCAGAAAAAAATATTAAAAAATACATATATATGTATATATATAATTCGCATACCACATAAAATCATAAGGCTCCTCTTGAATATATACAGTCTTAAACATCAACACAACCATAACAATGAAACTCCGACAAGTCATAGTGTTTATTTACAACGATGAATCAAGCAATCATACACTCATAAGCTTTGTGTCGACGCATTATAGTCTTGAACACAAGCTCCTTGTAATAGCAGCAGCACCTATGGTAAATCGTCTAAGTTAGAAATGTCGCCATCGTTCTCGTGACCCAAGCGATATAGTGGAGTTCGTGTACGTTGGTGAAAAGCTTGTCACCATAGTCGAAGTGCTCTCAGTCACTAGAGAAGATGCTGTTGTCTCTACCAATGTGATAGTGATCATTGATGAATATGGCCGAAGTGGTCGCGAACATCGCCGAGTGGCGGTAAACATTGGCGAACATAGCCGAAGTGGTGGCGAACATGGTCGTATAGCTCACCGTCGTGGTACAAGTTGTGAGGAACCCTGGCGAAGAGATCACGAACATTGTCAATCAGCTCGCGAACTATTTCATATTGTACCATATTCTGGATACTACCATTTCAGATAATATTTCAGGCTGCTATATGTTAAGTTTTAATGTGTGTACTAATGTTCTTATAATTCAGTGGGGTGGTCCATCACTTTCAGCTCACTTGTAGACAGTAATTTCGCACTTCAATTTTAGACATCATTTTTAGATCACTATTTTAGACCTCACTTTTATATCTCAATCTTAAACCTTATTTATTTACCTCAATTTTAGACTGCAGTTTTAGACATAACTTTTAGACCTCACTTTTATACCTCACATTCAGACCTCACTTTTAGACCTCAAATTTAGACCTCAGTTTCAGACTTCAAATTTAGTTCACAATTAGAGACTTCAATTTCAGTCCTCGCTTTTAGGCCTAAAAAATCAGACCCAAAACCCTTATAAGTAGTTTACAGATTATTCACTCATCTTAGCTGTAAGATTACGCTTGTTTCAAATATAAATTCCCTTATTTCAATTTACTCTTAGCACACACTCATAATATCTAACCTCATTCACCATCCACATCAGTTATTCTAATCTGATAGATTATATTTTATACAACTTTGTGTGTTACAAGTCAAAATAAAATAAAAAGTAAAGTTTTTCCTTATCCATTCGGGACATTTACACAGATTAACAAAACCAAGTTTTTTTCCTTAATGTCATTCAACATGCTAAAAATTGCCAAGTAGAAGTTATATGTTGCAGAGAATAAATAATTTTTTTATGAATCATTTTCTTTCACATTGATTAACATATTAGTATTTCTCTCATCAGCCAAAGCCTCTCAGGAAATAAAAGCAGTTTTACCTATTTAAAGTATACTCCATTCTTTTGTTCTTGGATGATAGCCTACAATATATTTCATGAATATGGGAATAATCTACAGCTTCTTACAAAAATATTAAAAGTCTGAGACTATCCACCAATATTAGGGTCATCGGAAAATTTGTGTTCATTATGAGGGCCAGTTCCTGATGTCTTCATATCACTGATCTTTTGTCTCGTGTCTGGTGAGATCTGGGTGTGTGTTGGGATAATATTCTTCAATTGCCTTGTCAGGACTGTCTTCTTCATCTTCAACAAGTACAACATAATCCCTTTTACTAGACAACGACGCAGTAGTTTCTTTTTCAAAATTATATTTATTTAAGTTTTCTTCATATGTACCCCATATTCTTCTTCATTCTTCTTAGTTACATTAAAAAAAACTGGACATTTTTTTCCTAATGATATAGTTGGAATGAATTTGGCCTGAGTTGACTGTATCTTATAATTTTTATTACCTACACATCCCTTAAGGCCTTCATCTTCTTTGCACATAGCAACCTTTTTATCAGAAGGAGTTAATTTTGTTGACGCTAGGTTTTCAGCTGACCAAGGATTAGTAACATCGCAGGTCATGATGTGTATTTTTAAGTTATCATTTCTGGAAAACTCATTAGAACATATTTCGTAGTTTAATACCACCCTGTATGGATTCTTCACACATTTACTCTTTTCACGACACTGTACCCCAAGAAGTCCTCTTCTAAAAATCTACAACATTGATATCCTGACCCCATTTACTTTGTTGTCAGTGCCAATCGAACATTTAAAATATCCGTGCTGAAGAAGTGCATAGCACCAAAGTCTACGATTGCTTCTCATCAGTCAAAATTTTTTTGTTCTTCTAAAAAGTATATCATTAAATTTATTTATCTCATCAGCGATAGTTAAGCATTGTAATTTGCCAATTTGGCATTCTATCTAGAGTGTACATTTGTATATAGAATTGAGCAAATGGTCACCGAAGGCAACGTAAGGGGCCATCTATTATATTCAATTGTTCGTGTTTTATTGGTATTTGGTACCTGCTCGCAGAGGACGCCGCGGAGTTTGAGGCGAGAATCGAAAGTCGCGTACTTTAAGTACAGGCGCAGTGGCAGTTGGAAACTGAACTAGAACGAAGTGAATGCACGGGCTAGGGGAGCAATTGGCGAGAGAGTGAATGTGGCTGCCGAGTTGTGCGCAACCAAGTACCCTAGAGACAATACCGGACAGCTCTATGCAAAAACTAAGAGCAAGCTTGTGGAAAATAACATAGCGGTTTGAGGTGAAACTAACACACATTTTGATATTATTTTTTGTAAAACTATTGTGTTTTATTATTGTAACATTTTTTATGTAATGTTTACGTATTAATCGCACTGCTACTTTTTTATTTTCTCCATGCAACGAGTATATGTTCTCCAAAGAGAAATTTTTCCCAGAATTTTTATGTTGGCAGCGTACATCTGAAATTAATTAAACGTAGGGTGCTGTTCTCTGGTGGTTTGACGTGACAACACAATCAGAATTCTCGTCAAAGCGCTCAAGCTGTCCGGTATTGGTGTATAGTGTATTTGGCGAAACTCAGGTTCAAGTCGTTAGGGCAGAAGAGCGTGCAGTACAGACACGTGCCGAGGTGGTCTCTAGCGACATGAGTCGTGTTGAAAATACCGTTCTCTCTCTACAGCAGAAGGCGAATAACGTAGAGAAAGTGCAGGGGGAATAAATGCGGAATATCTCTCAAAGTAGGAGGTACGCCCACAAGTAGACTAGTACAGAGGTTCACTGGACAGTTATATGGCGCGAGGCCTGTCCGCCTCATCTAGTGGATGGACAAGTACGTCAAAAACTTTCCTTGCAATGATATTGTGCGAGTTGAGCTGTTTCTGTGTTGGTTAGCGGAGCCTGCCGACAATTGGACGCACTGTGTTTAGGAAAGTTGGGAAACATACGACGAATGTCGGAAAGCTTTTATCCAGAGATTTTGATCACCTATCGTGCAGGACGATCTCGTAAATCATGTTTACCAGGGCCGAAATTGTCATGAGAGAAGGGTAACTATGTCAGATTATCTGCTGGAAAGTGTAGATGAGAATATATATGGATAGCACGTTCACCCAGCCGAGACTAGTGTACCATCCGCACCTCCCGCGGTACGTCAGAGAGGCTGTGATCACCGCTGAGGTAGAGGACACAGACTCGCTAATCAGGCTAGTACATTGTAAACAAACTTCATAAAATGTTTAGGGAGTTATTATCCCAGACGCAGTATGGGACAGTTACCATACTTCCGTCTTGTAAATGTGCAAACTTTTACATATTGTTACAATACAAGTCTGGTAACTTCAGTATACATTTGACTGTTTTATAAAAAGGTTCAGGAGTGCTGCCATGGATGTCTGCGAAACTATGCTACCATACCTACTTTCTTAGCGCTCCTATACTCACGTCTGGTAAATTTACAAACTATTTTTTTTAGAGTGTAGAACGATTCGAGGCACAGGCGGAACCGCTACAAGGGAATAGTAGTCACAGCCGGGATAGTGTTGAGAAGTGAAAGCCAAGGTCATTACCATAAGCCGTACTCCAAGGGTGGCAACCCGGTGGGCCACAAATGGTGACGGTACAAGAGATAAAGGTTGCAAAATAACAACAAAAGCGGTAGGCATTGTGAGCGATGGTTCGCAGGAATAAGCGCCGTGGAAGTTAGGCAAGTTTCAGTACAGGAGGCTGGCAGCAGAGGGGGCGTGAATGTTCCTCGACAAACGAGCGGTCGTAGACCCGTTGACTCGGTGTTCCACAATCTGGTATACACTGCTGCCGAAGTCCATGAACCGTTTGAGCAGCCAGGAAAAGAACTAAACCTAATCGCGAACGTCCCGCACAATTAGGAGACAAGGCAGGGACGGAATACCAGACATATCGGTGCGAAGTAAGCATGCCCTTAAGCGAGGCAGAAGAAGGCACTTGCTGGGATTTCCCTAATCCGGCTGGCAGGATATGCGCGGAGAAGTCGCCTACCCCAAGTATAGAGATTGGCGGACACACATTTAAGGCTGTTATCGACACCGGGAGCGAAGTATCGATAGTGCGAGAAACTGTTTTAAGACGGCTGCAGACCGAAGGGGGAAGCAAGAAATTGGTCGCGTTACCCATTTCCGGCGTAGTGTTAGTCGGCGTTAACGGAAGTAGCATGAAAGCTGTCAAGCAACAGGTGGAAGTGAACGTTCACATAGGCGGGGTGGCGACGCCCCTTAACTTCACAATAGCAAGAGACGTGAAGCCGGCATCTTGGTTTGCGTGGACAAGCTAGTGGGGAATGAGGCTCGTATTAATTGCACGAGAAAAACGCTGTGATTTTTTGTAGGTGGACAAGAGTATCACATGCAGACTGAGGGCAACTCTGAGTGCCTTAATGAAAGCAAACGAGTCGTTTTGCGTATTTCCGCGGCCGAGACGCCGCTGGCACCGGTTGAGTTGATGCCAGAAGGTACAGAGCGAGCAAAGATTCAGATTAGCAACCACCGAAATTTTCAGCCGGCGGAATTGCAGCAGAAAGATCAGAAAGTGATCTTGTTGGCATGCATAACTGGGACCCAGGCAGTGGTTTGGTGGAAGCTATAGTTGGTCGGAGGGCGAGGCCCCTCGATAGTTGTAAAGAACCTAGGGAGGACAGTGTTCTTTTGTGTAATGTTTACAGTAGGCAAGGGGGGAGCGACCTTGACCGCATGGAGATGTAGGGTACCCTGGTTACCCACTGGCAGTAGGGGATTCAGTCACTTTGTTTATTGTCTCCTTCGAAACTCCTACATGCACCGTTCGCCGAGATATTCGCACAGTGATAATTAAGTATCTATACCAATGATACCAGGGGTAGCCAATAGAGAGTTTTTGTTGTGTGTGACGAGTTAAGAAAGCAGATCCAGTGACGAACATTGGAAAAGAAAGAAAAAAGTACAAAAACTGAAGAGAGATGCGGTACTACTGAAGTTTTCTACGACAATTTAATTACTTGATGTCTCAGGTCCCACCAAAAAATATAGAGGATCATGTAATATGCCAATTTGGAATCGCACCTGTAGTGTACTTGTGTATATATAATTGAGAAAATGATTACCGATGACAACATAAGGGGCCATCAATTTTATTCAAATGTGTCAGGGCGGCTTATAAATTGCTGAGGAAAGAGTGCCTTGCATGCCCCACTGGGCGAGTGTATTAGATACAGACAGGAATAAGACGCCTGCAATGGTTTGCCGCCGGGCAGTTAAATTTAAAATAAATTAAGTACAATTAGTTGTAAGTAAGGCAATGTATGTACTAGAACCGAAGGGTATGAACAAACACGTAAATTTGTGATTTTAATTAATAAATTTGACACTTGATATGCTCGCAAAGGCCTGATTCCTTAGTCGTCTTTAAACGAAGTTTGAATGAAACAGAGTTTCTGATTGGTCGAAGAGAGCTGGAGGTCAGTGTAGCCTCGTATCGCGAAAGTGTCGCCGGCAGAGTATATGGCCTGGGATATGATTTGCAAACATTAACAAGACGATTGGTATAGATAAGGAACGGTTAGATTTTTCTGGTGCTTTGCCAGACCAAAGAGATGGCAATCGTGCCTTTAAGGAATAATTCGCGACAAAATTTCGTAAGCAATGGGAGATTATTTCTCGCAATATTCCGATTAAGTTGAACTGTCTCTTACTATCCATGGTGCCATATACTAATGCAGGCATATGGTTATGCAATCATATATTATAGTATATATAAAAATATTCAAGTATACGATTATGTATAGATATATGTTAGCATAAGGATATGGAAAGACACACACACACATATATGTACATATGTATCCGAGCTTACGGATATGGAAACATATGTATATGCGAACATACGGATATGGAAACATATGTATATGTAAGCATACGAATATGGAATCATTATGTAAATGCGAGCATAGGAATATGATTTATTTCATTTAGTCGGTTATTGCGAGAAAATATCTCACTTATTGCTTGTGAAGTGTGTTCAAAGACCAAGGTCAATGTCGAAACAAATACCAACAATATGACTTTATCGCAGATAGTCGCTGGTCTAGTCGTAAGAAAAGAAAATACATACGACAGAGGTAACTGGACTTATATGGATTAGATGAGCACTGCCGCACACGAAGAAAAAATGCCTACAGTTCTTAGCGTCTGTTTGACATAGTCAAACAAATAATTCTTACTTGACATACAATTTTCGCAGCTCTCCTGTAGTGAGTACTTAACCTATACCCATGGTTATTTGTAGGTTGAAACAGATATAGAAACACGACATTACAATGTATGTGTATTTAGCTCTCTACACTAGACGGAACGGATGCAATGTCTAGCTGATCAAGCTGAAATAATAGAGTGACTAATATAATGATGATTAGAAAGCTTAAATCATCATTGGCACTCTAAAAACCGAGCTCTCAAACTATACAAAGAGAATAGCTTCTCTTATTTTTGCAGAACGTAATATTATATGCTTACTAATATCTACAAGCATGTCTAGCAGCAAGATTATGTGTACTCGATTGAGCTCCATGATTAGAATGTTATATATGTGATACATAGCAGCCTACAAGATACACATCCCCTCACATAGCATGACTCAAGTCAACTCATCTAAAAAGAAAATACCATCTTACACTACTGGTAATTTGTGTTACGTCATGCATAGTAGCATTGTGTATTATGAACCGAGCATTCTTCATTTCGAAAGTGAAGATAATATTTTTAAGGGAAAGAAATAAATAAATGCTTAGTTTTATATTTTGAATTTAGTTATTTTATTACTAATTAATGTACATAACGGTAGCGGAGATGAGAGTAGTTTCTTTCCTACTTATTAAGGATAAACACAACTATAATATTGTTTTTAAATAGAAAATATTCTTTGATCCTGGTGTGATCATGTGAAGGGATGCGGCTGCTCGGGTTTTACTAAAAATAATATATAGTATCACGTCATCTAACCCTAGTTTAACGAATTATGTGCACGCATTATGATGTTTAGAAATATCGAGAGAGTCTCACGTAATATGCTGTAAATCTCGCTGATATGATTAATAAGATATATAATAAACATTTTAGTAAACACATGAGAAGTAATAGTTGCATTTGGGGGTATACCATTCTTCAGCACGGAAATCTTGAACGTTGGATCGGCATTGACTACGAAGAAAATAAGGTTAGAATATCAATATTGTCGATTTAGTGGAGAGGACTTCTTGGGGTATACTGCGCGGTGACATGAGAAGAGTCAATGTGTGGAGAATCCATTCCGGGTGGTATTATACTGTGAAATATGTTCTAAGGAGTTTAACCGAAATTATAACTTAAAAAGACACTTCATGACCTGCAAAGATACTACGTCTTGGTCAGCTGGAAACCTACCTTCAACGAAATTATCTCCCACTGATGTCGTGGGTACTATGTGCAAAAAGACGAGGGCCATAAGGAATGCGTGGGTAAACAAATAATGAGACACAGTCAGCTCATGCGAAATACATACCTACTAGAAATGACAAGTTTTTTAAAAATGTAACTAAGAAGAATGATAATTAATATGGAGTACGTATGAAATGAAACTTAAATAACCATAATGTTAAAAAAGAAGCTACTGCGTCATTGTCGATTAGAATATACTATGGTGTACTAAAGATGAAGAAGATAGTCCTGACGAGGATATTGAAGAATATAAACCCAACACACTCCCAGATCTCACCAGACACGAGACGAAGGCAAGTGATATGAAGACATCAGGAACTGACCGTCATACTGGACGCAAATTTTCTGATGACTCTAATGAATTGGTGGATAGACTTAGATTTTTAAACTTTATGCAAGTAGCTTTAGATAATTCCCATGTAAATGAAACATATTGTATCATCCAAAGAACTAAAGAACAGGGTAAACGTTAAATAGGTAAAACTGGTTTTATTTTCTAAGGGGCTTTGGCTGATGAATGAAATACTACTGCATAAATCAATGTGAAAATAAATATATAATAAAATTAATGATTTATTTTTCGCAACATATAACTTCTAATTGACAATTTTTAGTATGTTGCATAAAATTAACAAAATATCGTGGTTTTGATACCGTGTATAAATGTCCATAATTGATGAGGGAAACTACTTTTAAACTTGTATAATGATAGACTGTAATAGTGAGTGAGTGAGTGAGAAAATTTTGGTCAGCGCTTAACATCGAGGTCTTTAGCGCTGTAGACTGTAATACATTAGAGTAACTGATGTGGATGGTGAATGACGTTAGAGATTACGAGTGTGTACTTAGAGTAAATTGAAATAAATGAATTTATGTTTGCAACAAGTGTATGCTTATAGCTAAGATGGGTTGATTATTATAATAGCTACCAATAAGGGTTAGGTCTGATTTTAGGCCTAAAAGTGAGGACTAAAATTGAGGCTTAAAATTGTAATCTATAATTGAGGTCTAAAGCTGAGGTCAAAAATTGAGGCCTAAAACTAAGGTCTAAAATCGAGGTCTGAAATTAAGGTCTAAAATTGAAGTGTAAAACTATTGTCTACAAGTGAGCTAAAAGTGACTGACCACCTCACTGCATTATAAAAACATATGCATACGTATTAAAACGTATCATATAACAGCCTGAAATAGTATCTGAAATTGTAGTATCCGAAGTATGGTACGATATGAATAATAACATAAAGTAGTTCGCGAGTTGATTGACAGTGTTCGTGATCTGTTCGCCAGGGTACGTCACCACTTGGACCACGACGGTAAGATGTACAGTCATTGACACAATAAATGGGCCAACTCGTGAAGGTAGAACTTTGGCTCCCGCTTCGACTATGTTCCGCAGGCAGACCTTCGCGCGGGTGACTGATGAACTCGTGGCGTCAAGGGATGGCAAGCGAAAGCTATAATGAAAAAGGACACAAATCACAAGATATTGCGGTTAACAAATTCTTAGCCGCCTTTACTAGAGAATAATCGTGGATAATAATTAATGTTCATAAGTAGTGATACATTTAATAGGGAGTAAAAATATTGATGTTATGCCACAAACATATCACATTTCGGTGTACTATTACTCGATATTATTAACTTGTAGTTTAGTTTGAATTAATTCTACAAATGTTTATTTTCACATTATAATAAAGTGTTAACTGTCCCTTATCTTTATATCGCAACTAGTGTGTGTATAAAGCAACTAAAGGTTTTTAAGGCAGCAACAATACTGAAATGTTTTGAGGCCAGAGATCATTGTACGCAATAATGGTATGCCGTAGGTTATGTCAAGAAAAATACTGGTTTGTTTAGCTAGCTCTCATTGCTCAAGTATCCAGATAGAATTACAGTGTGTTATGACAGACTATACAAATGGTATTTACGTACCAATTACAGCTTCTACCTAAAGTTTAAGGACACCATTATACTTAACTAACAAAACGTTTTGGCATTGTAACAAATCCTACGGCACCTGATTAGTAATGACACGTGTATAACTGTGTCAGGGGAAGGTTCAGAGTGTAATTTCAAGGAAAAATAATTGAAAATAGGACAGTTTGCTTAAAAGTTATCATTATTTTAATAACATAAATGTTTTACCCTTTAATGTAGACTACTTTACGAAAATAAATAAAACAATGTATGATCTTTATTCTCTTTTTTGGCAGAAACATACAGCCCTCAGGAAATATTATAACTCTATAATAATTCTCTAGTTACATTCTACAAAAAAAATCCGAAATTAATAAACTTAAAAATAACTGTAACAATAGAATAACTCTCTGGTTTTGTTCTACAAAATAAAAACCACATTTATAACCTTAAAAATAATTATACCAGTATGATGTTATACTAGTATTATAATACTATTTTAAGGAACGAAAAAAGGACAACTTAAAACAAACTGTCCTATTTTCAAAATTATTTTACAAACGAAACTCTGAACATAGCCTGAAGCAGTTATTCATGAGTCATTGATAATCAGGTACCGTAAGATTTTATAATGCTGAAAACTTTTGCTAGTTAAATATAATGATGTCCTTAAACTTTTGGTAGAAGCTATATATATATATTTTAAATATCACGATATCATATAATAATATCTTGTCAACGTTAGTTTAATTGCTTGCAATACAGAGGTTGACAACTATTCACATTTACACAATTTGAATACTGGAAATTAAATGTTTGAAATTTCACTCGTTCACTAACACGTTATTGTATAACATTTTACTACATAGTTGACAGTAGTATTTAGCAAGTTGTGTGTTTATACAACACAGCTAACGTTTATAAAATATGGGATTGCATACAGTAACGTAGGGAACAGCGACATAAAACGTTATAAAAACCTTACACTTCATATATGCTTGCACTACGTAGTATGTGTTAGTACTCAATACTTTAATCACTTGTCAGTCAGAACTGTCTATTCACGTATTACCTACAGAACAAGAAATATTGCATCACGTTCTTCTGACAACTGTGATGTGACAACATTTACTTTACGTGATACGAGGCTGCTTAGTGAACTTTGTTGGTAACAGTCTGTGTTCGGACCCATGGACGGAACCACGTGTGCAGTCGTTTCATACGGGATAGTGACAATAGTTTCCGCCAAACGTGGCGAAAGGGACCGTTTGCGACTACCGGGACCAACTCACAATATTATTTGGTAATCAAGATCAAGTTTATCGCTTGATGTGAGATATTTTGTGTCTGAAATACTTTGTTCTATGGTTGTTTCTGAAGGTTTTGTTGTATAGAATAACTACAGTGATGATGTTACACGTTTTGTTCGTGCTTATTATATGCGAAGATAGGTCACAATGGATCAGCTGTGGACTGTTAAAGAGGGATAGAAGATTTCCGAGAAAACCCACTGGGTCACTCCAATGTTAGGCGAGTGTTTTATATGTAAATATGTAAGCAAGTAGTCAGACCATAACATTACTGCGAATGTCAATTAAATATTATCATACTGATAAAATATGCATTAGTTTCAACTCACAGTATGAGAATGAGAATACGCGTCCATTGAATATTAACATTTGGATACAATATAGGTAACTGCTATCTGGTTACTGGAAAAATTGTGCACTTTCGTAACGTCATTACTGTGTTTTAGAATAACGATTTCTATCTTCATGTTTGAATAATATAAATGGACATGTGTTAGTTTTGTGTTTACTAAATGATTTGTGCGTCGCACTAATTCAGCCAATATACAGTGGCTGGTCGCTTAAGGAAGGTGTGAATGGGCGATGCTCTAATCCTACAACACAACCTGCACCCAGCGCAGTTCCAGCGCACCGCTATTCATTGTTCTGCAGATTGCATACATGCAAGGCTCCCACTTGCGCACAGCCGATGATTGCCGATGTGGACTTCGATTGTTTCAGTGGCCCACTTTTGGTGACCATTACTGTACGTCCGTGTTCGCTACCACTTCGGATACGGAGATGAGGTGATTGTCAAAGTTCGCTACCCCTTCGGCCATATACACCTCCACTTCGGCTATGTTCGCTGCAACTTTAGCCATATTTGCCACCACTTTGGCTGTGTTCGCCAGCACTTCGTACACATTCGCCAATGTTCGCCACCACTTCGGCGATGTTCGCGACCACTTCGGCCATGTTCACCAATGACCACGAATACTTTGGCAGAGACAACAGCATCTTCGCTAGTGACGGCTAAAACTTCGACTACTGTGACAAGTTTTCCGGCAACGTACACGAAGTCCACGGTGTCGCTTGGGTCATCATTAACGAGAATCATGGCGACATCTCTAACCAAGATAGTGTACCATGGGTGCTGCTTCTGCTAGCCGGACCTAGTGTTCAAGATTATAATGCGTCAGCAATAAGCTTATGAGCGTAAGAAAGCTTGGTTTATTGTTGTGAATAAACACTATGACTGATAGGAGTGTCATTGTTATGGTTATGTTGACTTTGAGAAGATTGTATGTATTCAATAGTAGCAGTACGATTTTATGTAGTATGCGTATTCAATATACAATACGCATACTACAATATATATATATATATATATATATATATATATATATATATATATATATATATATACATAGGCCTATATAGAAATTAAAACATTCTTTTTTTAATTTGTGTGTTTAGTACCCTGTGTATTTGACGAGTATTATAGTTAAATTCTGCGCAAATATATTACATTAAACGTGCAGAAAGGTAATGTAATGATAGTAAAATAAAACTTGCATGGAAGTTGGCCTAGGGATATTACATTGTATAGCTGTGTAGAGGAAAAGTTGTCTATTTGTTAGTGTATATCGCTGGGAGGTTCAGTGTAATATGAACATTTCAGGCAGGCTGTGAGAGAAATGTATGAAAATGAAGGCTTAGATTATGGGGAGTGTGGAGGAGGAGGGTAAAGGATTTGTATTGGGGTTTGTGGGGTGGACGTGGAGTGTTGGGGAAGTGGACTGTGGGGGTGGGGTGAGTGGGGGGATGATGTGGAAAGACAGTGGAGGGTGGGGTGGTGTAGTGGTTTGGGAGGAGTGGTGGTGGGTGTTGTGGTTGGTGGTGAGGTTGGGGGGGGGGAGGGAAGGATCAGCATTAGTAGTGTGGATATGTATGTATGTCAGTACCTTGGGGAGTGTGGTGCTGTTCGGATGGTGTCCGCCATGTTTGAAAGTAATTGTAGAATCTTACATGTAAGTGTCACAAATAATTGATTGATTTTATCGGTAGTCTATCAGGTATACCTATGTTGGTGATAGGGTATGTATTCGATGCTGAACTATTGGATATAACTGGAGTGTATTGTAAGTTAGAAAGAAAATATATTTAATAACAATGATTTTTATAGGTTTTGGAAAATGATAGATTTAGTCAGAAATTGATCAATTGTTACTCAGTTTTGTGTTGAGCGATCGAGTCTCCAGGATAATGTACCGTGTGTATTTTAAAACGATTAGAAAATAATTTTATTAACATCGATTTTTTTAAAAACGATTTATTCTATTGGAAAATGATCGTGGTTTGCAAAGGTGGCGGTGGACATGAGCAGATACCAAATTGGTTTTTAAAAATAAAAACCTTAAAAATATAAAATATCGTGTTAATTTTTTTATTAATTGATTTTATTGATTTTGAAGTATTCAATACTAGTGACGCACGAATAATGCGTAGTTCAGCCATTTTGAGACATAATTAGGGTCATTCTGATTTTGAGACTAGCGGAATTTCGATGAGTCGTGGGAAAATCAGGAAATGTTTAGGGAGAAAATGGAAATTCTTTGGCAAAAAGAGGAAATTTTGTGTGAAATTTGGTACCTTTTGGGGGATTTTTGACCTTAAGGTGACATCTAAGGCATGTTTTAGGTCAAATATAAATTGGCGGTCGTGACGTCAGAACGTGGCACCACGCTCAGACTTCTGTGCCAAAGGGAACATAAATATAGTACTGTTGTGACCTCAGTGGCGCTATAAAAACAAAAAGTTTTAATAATAAACATAACACAAGAACGTTTTATCGATTACTAATGGAACGTTAGCCTAACATTGGCATTCTAAACTGTACATGTGATTGATTACAAACTATTCAGTTATTTTATGGAATTTCACTCGATGCTCGAGCATTGGAATGGGACGGGAGAAGGAGAATTCACAGAGTTGTGGAGTGGAAGTAAAGAAAAGCGGGATATATCCAGATGGTCTAGTAGAGCTGGGCGACACTAGATAGGGACTACAAATGGCTTATTTAAAATTGTTCCCGCTGTATGGCAACATTATTCTAACGAACTAATTTAGAAGGAAAATGTGAAAATTAACAGGGCGGTATTATTAATTTTGAAACTAACGAGATACGTTATGAATTGCGTTTCGAACGTCCTACAAGCAATGTAGAGCACACTGCACAAAGTATTGCTTTTAAATTTACTCAGCTATTTCTTTCTTGTGGTAACGTTGTTGCTACCGTAGTACGGTGTTTGTTTTCCCCCTTTCCCTGTTTCATAGAACACAATAAATTAAACTTAAGAACGCCAACACATATGTGCCGTTTAGCGGACCTCTTCCGTACTATATTGTGTAGCCACAGCACTGCTCAACTTACGGTATGTTGAACGACATTATTCTTTGGTCTTAAAATAATAGCTCAACAATCACACACCAGCTATGTTTGGTACATGCAGGGTGTCAGCTGCCCACTTGATCTGTCATAGTCCGTAAGAAATTTCACATTCCACCTCGTCCTTTTGGTATTTCTAACAATAATATTCTCTAGAAGTGGTTCGTGGATGAAGTATAATGTAGGCTTAGACATCTGAAACTCCCACATTAAGACTGCTCTGCGCGGAAAAATTCACAAATTTACAATTGTAAAAAACACTGTCCATTTCTTACACGTTACAAATATAGAAACTTCCCACAAATAAAATGTTTTTTTTTTCTGTTCCATAGCTTTCGAAGCGATGACTTAAAAATTTTCACTACTTACCCAAAGTAAAAATTATTTAAACGATACGAATGAAATAATTTTGAGAGAAAGTAAATGTATTAAGCTGCAGAACGACGCCTTTGTTATTTTACGTTAAAATTATTCTTTTAAATTACAGGTATTTGAAGATATGCAAAAATGTGGCTGCATTCAAGAATTTGGTTTTATCACAAACTCATTTTACGTGGAATTACGAAGGTGTTATTCTGTAACTTAATACAACTAATTTCATTCTAAATTATTTCATTCATATTGTTTGAATATATTTTACTTCGGTGAGGGGCGAAAATGGTCAACTAGGTTTTTTGACGTGGTCTTGTACGAAAACAATGGAACCGAAAAATATGTTATGTGTGGGTTGTTACCATTAGTGCTATATGTTAGAGTTGGACAGTGTTTGGTTCAGTTATAAAATTACGATTATTACGGTGCAGAGCTCCTTTAAGCTACATGAAATTGTAACCACCTCTTGCATTATTAACTAACCTAAGAAAGAAAATTATATGGCAATGACCAATTGAGCTGAATAGGTTAGATTATGAGGGGAGGAACTAAAAGCAAGTATTTGTGCATACTTTTAGACTACGACGGTAAGAAGAATGGGGGTTCACTTCAACGCTACCTCGTGATCGATCCTTAAACCTATCATATTTAAGTCCATTCATGTTAGCAAGATAATGTATAGTTTCACGTTGCCCCTAGCGAATCGACAAAATTTTAATTTAAACTCTATGGTGCTTTCATAATTTACCACATAAATAGATATATTATTTTGGAATTATCGCTACAGTTTATGTAGCTATAGGGTAAGCCTTTTGAATAATGTATACTTATAAATGGCTCTGACATAAGACTTATTTATTCGTTCATATCAATGCTTAAATGATGAAATTTTAAAATAGTAAACTCGTTTAGAATCTGGCCAGTAGTTCCAGAAAGGCGACATTAAATATTTTTTATTCGCTTGGGCTAAGTTACAAAATAATATACCTTAAAAATAAGGCCTTTTAAAATAATAATAGCGTGGATGACTGTGAAAACACAAATAGTTTTAATATGTTTAATAGATTATTTATGTATAATCAATTATTCATACTTAAAATCTTGAATTGTAAACTGGTAAAACTTAACATGTAGTTACACTCAGTTCAGTAGTTCTCGATATAAGACATAAAATACTTCTTTGTTAACATCACGCTATCTTCCAAAATAGTGAAATTGCAGCAAAATGTACATTCCATTATGTACAAACGTAATAGTAAATGAATCAAACGAATGATTCCCAAAGTTTAAAACAGAGAAAAAAATAACGACCGACAATTTGAAAACAACATCCAGGTATGGTATAAATGGTACAAAACAACAAATATAATGTGTGGCGACTGTAGTATCGGACCTCAGTAGTCACGATGTTCCACGATTGACTTGACGATTATTGATGGCGGATACTTTGAGGAGACACGAACTCATATATATATATATATATATATATATATATATATATATATATATATATATATATATATATATATATATATATATATATATATATATATGAAAACTGTTTTATAGCGTTTGTTAATGGTGAAGCTTGAAGCTAGCGTGTAAAATTTGTTTAGACCAAATATTTGTTTGTCTGGAAGACTTTGTTCTCTCAAAAAGAAGGTTTATTTCAGTCAAATACCTATATTTCGTTAGAACAGCAATGCAAAATATTCAAACGTTTCGTATAGTTCTCAGCCAATAAGAATTTGTTGGCTCAAATACATACTTGCTTTGCCGTAACGTATATATGTATGAATATACCTAGAACTAAAATAATTTAGTACCAACCTGTTTCAATGCTTTACGTCCACATCTGTACTTCTCCTTGATGATTATTGGCAGTGACTTGTGTCGTCTGTACCAATGAAAGTGAAGTTACTGCAACACAATGTGTATGTGTGTTGTGGGTAGAGCGTTAAGACGCCGAGAGTTAAGGTATGCAACCTATGAAAATGAGGCACAGCTGCAGATGTGCGCATAAGTCATTGGAACAAGAAGGTGCAAAATTCTTTTCGACAAAATACAGTGACTATAATTATACCAAACTTTTGCTAACCTTGTTCTGATTATTTTGGGTTAAATTTGACAGCTTCTTATGAGTGAAACTGTTAAAATATTGAAATATTTTTTTTTTACAATACAAGACAAAAACTGCAGTACAAATGGTGCTCTGGTCCATTTTATATTTTAAAATGTCTTGCATTATTACATGTATTACAAAACACAAATTAATTTTGCACATAAATAGCTGTAACAGTTTATAGAAGTTTTACGAAACGTAATATATTTATGTCAAGTAAGTGACAGCTCACACATTTGCATGACATAGCGAGGGACACGAACTTTACGTGAAAATAATTTTTCCCTAGTTTATTTCAGTGCCTTGCCTGCACAGCTGCAGCTGCAGCTATGATTCGCGCTCAGTGATTGTAAGTTTTAACTCTCAAGTGTCGTGAAGTTCTACCCGCCAATCACAGACCTGCTGTGTCGCAGTTACCTTGTTATGATTGGCACAGTCTAACGACAGAGACACGCTGCTAATAACTTGGAAGCAGGGCTGCAGATGTGCAGGCAAGCAAACTGAGACAAATGTATTCTTTGCGAAATGTTCGTGGCCCTAGTTACGATTATGAGCGTCCCTCTGCTCTGTGGTTTATTTAGCCATGTTTCATTGCGAGTTTTGTCTCCAGGAGTTGTGGGAAGCTACTTGTAATAATTATTTATTCATGCAGCATAGACTTGGCCGCGTTCACGTGGCCTACCGCGTGCTTCAACACTCCACACGGTTTCTGTGAAGTCGCATTGAAATAACCTCTTTGCAAGTTACAGCACGACGATACGTGAACGTATTATTCACACGTGAGACCTACGAAGTGATAAGCATGACCTAGATAAGAGCATCGCGCCTGACTCGCGCCTCTTGACGTACGCAGGAATCCATGACTTTCGTGAGAAGAATTAAGTACCAGCTTGTTTCTGTGGTTTATATGCACATCTACAGCTGTACTTTATGCTTATTGGAATCGTGACTTTGTGCAAAGGCATCTGTTATATGACTGTGACAACCAGAACAAGGTTATTGACACACCACACGTCAGTGATTTGCGGGTAAAAACTTACAACGATGAGAGTTAAGGTCCCTGCCTACCTTAGAGCTCTGACTGCAGCGAGGATAAGGTCTTATATGTTGAATTGGATTCGTTGGAGCTCAGCCCTACTTTGTGATTTTCCTTCCGGACAAAAACAATTTTCGGCAACGAGAAGAGAAAAATATTGATACATGCATAAAGTTGAAGGGAAAACATTGTGAATATCCATTTTGGAGTGTTTCTAGTGCGTAAAAATTCTTTTTTGATCGCAGTTTTCAGGGTATTGAAAAAACTGCCTGAAACTTTCTTCAGCAATGTGCGCGGCACCGAGATGAATACAAAAGTGGCGTATATGTATCTTCAACAAGTACCGTGCCACATAGGAAACAATTAAACATGTAAATCCCTATGCTTGCTCCAGCCATGGCTCTGAGGCAGGCAGTGTCCTTAAGAACATCTAATCAATGACCATAAAGTAGAGCTACGTATGTGTAGGTAAGACATTGAAACAATCCGGCACTAAACTGTTATCACAAATAATCTGGGGTTCCAACTAATTTCAATTAACTGTCCCAGAAGGCTATCTTGGCTACACTAATATAAACGCATTTACTGCCAAAAATATTTACTGTTCATATCTTATGTGTGCTATAAAACTTTGCACTTATGTGATCAACTTGTAACGATGAAATACATATTTTACCACATTGGCCGACAAAGTATTGAAGTGCCATTAAAATTTGTTCAAAACATACTTTGTATTTTACCGTTTTGAAACTGAAGTTTTTTGAATATATATTAGATAATTATAGACCTTCATGCCATATCAACATTATAATTTCACGATGATGTTGTTAATTAAAGGACGATTTATTAATTTTAGTTACGAGGGCGTGGGACTGCAGTTAGTGTTCTTTCTATACATTAATTACTGAAATCGACATTGACTAATTTTATTCAGTTATAGACTACACCTAATTTTACCTTAACTAATTATAACACAGTAATTGTTGAGTTATTATATATTTATTAGTTTGTTGTAATACAAAACAACAGAGTCCCCAAGCCTTACGAAACGAAGTTACACTTTCCGCTTTTAAAGCGAGTAAAATACTGTACCATATCTTTTTATTCTTTCCTTCTTTTTTTCTTCCGAATTTGACCAATTAGAGACCACGTGGAAATTAGGGTTACTTGGCCTTTCTTTCCCATTCTTCCCAGAACCCCTTCATTCTTTAGCTTATTTTCTTTCTCTCTTCTCCGGGATATATATATATATGAACCTCCTTATTAGTGATTTCTCTTCAAACACCAATTTATGCTTTTGACTTTGCTTCTGAATTATTATCGGTTTTGCATCTTTATCGTCTGCTCCGATACACTTAGAGGTGGACATAAATTACTTGATGGAATTGAAGATCTGTTTGCTCAGTTGTGTTTCGTCAAAACTTAGTAGATGTACAATAAATTTCAAACGTCGTTTCTTCATTAGGTCCGTTATTTTCGCGCGGTACTTTTAGAGTTCTTATTCTGCCAAGTCTCACTAGTAATATATTTGGGTCCCAGATTTGTCCTGAGAATTTTACCTTTCCGTCTTAAAAATGTTTCAAACAGCCCCTTTTTATTTAAGATAAGAGAATCCGAAGGTTCAATAACTGAATTATAGTGCCTGATTCTGGCCTTGTAGTATATCGCTCGTTGGTTGTTTTGTCACAGACTTTTACACCACACCATGGTTTTGCTATGTACGTGATAAGTTAAGTAATTAAACTCCCGTTAAACGCTACAATGTGTATGCGAGCGTATAGTATATTTAGTTTTGCACCTTTCTTGAAGGGGTGTACGGTGTTCTAATCAGAGTCGCCTAGGGATCAGATAAACGCACACACACACACACACTCATATGTATATACATACACACGCATATATATGTATATTCGTTACGAGAGGTACTTGTAGTGCTACAATGTAGAGATATAGGCAACCTTCCTTAGAGAATGTTAAAGATCAGCAACATATAAATGGATATTGCGGAGAGTGTCTCACAGCAAATGAAACGTGGGCATCACCTAGTACTGTGTGTATATTATGTATAATGTTAATGTATAACAGTTAGGAATGTAAGGTAATGTACCGCACAGTAAGATAGATACAGGATAGATTGCAGGAAAGAACAAGGCATAGATCCCTTCCACTCAGGAGATGGGGCCGCAGAACTACGCCTAGCAACAAAGTGTTCTACACGGCACATACAAGTTGCGCACGGCCATAAACTGGAGTGCCTCGTGCAATGAAATGTACGAGTTCCGAACAAGAGCCCTGCGCGGCAGCCACAAGGGAGGTTCTCTCCGGGAACTCCCAGTAACCAATAGTTAAATAGTAGTAAGTCATCCCATGGCTGACAATTAAGTAGGCTATATGTCGAAGGGGATCGCAGTAAAGCCTCCCACGCAGAGGCATGACGTTTGCAGTAAGCATATGCCTTAGGGGAGTCACAGTAAGGTATCCCACGCAGAAGACTGACGTTTGAAGTAAGAATATGCCTAAGGGGATCGCAGTAAGGCATATTTGCAGAAGAATTACGTTTGCAGTAAGCATATGCCTAAGGTGATCGCAGAATGGCTTTCCACGCAGAGACAAGGCAGAAGGTTTGCGGGACCACGGAATTCGCCATGCTTAAAACGCCTACCTCGTTTGGCGAAACTTTGTCATGTTCTCCGGTTGGACGCAAGTTGTATTACAAGTATGTAGGCTTATCGGATGTGTTATAGTGTGTGTAACTATTCTTTTCTTGAAAGAACTGCTTAATCAAAACGCCAAGAATGGTAGTGATCTGCATTGTACTCGAAGATCTCTATAACCGTAAATTCGCATTAAATTTGCAACGTTACTATGTAGTGTCTTACAACTCGGATGTTGACTGGACACTACAGTACCTGTTTTTGTTAGTTTACAGACAAGTTTTATCTCCTGGCTCGTCCTTTGACTGACTTTATGTGCAGTCCACTCTCCTAAGTACTTGAAGCCATCTGAGCATTTAACCTTCCCATATTTTACCTCCATGCAGTTCTCCCTGTGATGTTTATGTTAAATTTTTCATTCTTTTAGTGTAAGACTTTGAGACCCGTTTTTTTTCAGCGATATCGTACAAGATATCCAGCTTTCTTTGTACATTCTTCCTTTGTTAGGATAAATGGACAAAACCTTAGGTAAAAGCTAAACACACGATTTCAAAGTTGTTTCCTTTCTTCCCAAGGTTTATTCCACTTATTCCTTACAACTTCAAACCTTCTTCCCAAGTTTCCTTAATTTTTTTCCAAAAAGATACTGCAGATATTTTGGGATAGTCCGTTTTCTTACCTGACACCTATCTGTATTTCAAAAATTGCTCAGACATTTCATTTTGGGTTTATGATTTCCCTCGATTTTTATTTGTAGTTCCGAATTCCTCTTAAAACCTCAATCGAGTCGTATGGTTATTTCACTAAACTTCTTACTGAATAACATCTGAGTTTTTTATATTACTTGTAATAACTGGCTGTAAATAAACATATTTTTGTGAATGTAGTATTTTCATATAATTTCGTTCCATAGAAATCTAATATGCAACGTCCGACTGAAAATTAGTTTGTACATTTTGGATGTGTATAAATTTCTGTTTGAAATAATGTAAACAATTATATTAGATCTCTAAATAAAAGAGTTATGACGAGTTTTGCGTATTAATGTATGCTGAAAAAGAAAAACGATTTGCTTGTTGCAATGTCGTTAATTGTCACTTGTTTACTAGACTGGAGTAACCATTTAAATTTCATTGGGAGTATTCGTACTCATACAACACTTAGTTTCGCATTTATGTGTGGTCCACCTTGGGGATACAACGCATTTTTAAACTGTCGAATAATTTTTCAGACTGTATTAAAACATATTATGAGGAATCAAACAAAAAATTATTGCTGCAGAATGAACTGTATATATCTGTAACAATATATATTTAGGGTCTTAAAAATCAGGGTAATATTCCATACTAAATTGCTACGAACTGAAAGTTATATGGTATACCAAGGTTCTTACTCAATATGAATTAGTTAACGTGAGTTTTATTTTTGTTTTTCCTTCATTTGTTTACAGAGTTTTTGATTTTATAAAATTTTAATATTTTGCCGTAATTTATGACTCTCTACATGAAACGTTAAATATCTGCTTTCGATTTGTGTGTCCTGTTGAGATGGTTGAATAATTAAGTATCACTGTCCTGGCGTACCTCTGCGAATCAGTAAACAGTTCGTCACAGTTTACTTTCTGTGAAGGTATGTTCAATATAAAATGACAATGTGTCAACCTATGGGCAACACTAATTTATCTTTACGATTCAAAGTAAATGTCATTCCACAATGTTGGCTTCACACACAACAATAACTTAATTCTTTCAACAATATTGTTCGTATTTGTTGTAGCCATGTCTTGAAACATCTACTGTTTATAATACGCAAACATTTTAACCTTTCATTTATATTTTAAGCAAATTTTTGCAAGTATACACATTTATTAGAAAACTATTGTCTTAACAAAATTTTCTGTCTCTGAAGATAATGATTTGCTGAATTATGTCTCCGTAAAGTGAAAATTCCAAAAATATCTGTTTTATAGTGATATATTCGTCACACGCATCTATAGTAAAAATGTTAACACTTGTGTCTTAATTGTGCTGTCATATATATATATATATATATATATATATATATATATATATATATATATATATATATATATATATATACACTTGTTACTATAAATCACTCAAGTATACACTAAATTGCGCAAAATTAAATAAAGGTGGTTATGTGGTTTATCATTAGGAAATATGAAGTTTTCTAACGCAGAAATTTCAGGTGGACTTATTACGTTAATTGAGAGGAATATAAGAAATTTGCACAATAAATAAAATTGTAAACGATAGTGCAATGATTAGTTTAGTTTCATATAATTGACGCGATAGTTCGGTTATACATGTCTCATAAAGACTGTTAAAATTTTTTGCCTTGGAAATAAGAATTACAATAATTTTCATTGTTTGCCATCAGGTTGTGACATAAAATTTCCGAGGCACGCCTTGATTTATATCTGCATGTTACATAAATGTTCTGTCTACGATTAATGTTTCCTGTTGATAAATACTAATAAAATAATTATGTACGCTGTGAGGTAGCTGTAATGCCGACTTTCAAATTCAAGCGTCGAACCAATCAGGTGTCGTGCCGTTCACTATGAGAATCTTTCCACGTTGTGTGACACGACTATTTTATTGGTGTTTTAAAATATTTGTGTGAAACGTAAAAAATATTTTCTGTTTTACCAAAAAAGATGAAAAGGGCTTCGTTCAACCAACACAAGAATTCCTAGACGTAATATTAAGTTTTAATTTATGTCTTCTCAAAATAATAAGCCTTATTTCAAGTAATCTGGTACTGCATTTTACGTAACGCATTTCGAATATTTTCATTTTACGGTTTCAGTCAATGTTTCTCTGAATACGTTATGCGGTTGATCACACAGACTCTTCCTTAGCCGTGCATTTTCGTCTTTAGAAATTTGTGTTTTTTTACTGGTTATCACTGCAGCTATATTTAAAACTATCTTCTCAGCAAGGTAAGTGAAAATGTATTTTATTGACATTACTTGTTTATTTTTAATTTATCTTTAACTAAAAAACCTTAAATGTGTCAAATATTATCTAATCATTTTAAAGCTATACTCCATCTATTAGTTCTCAGTTTTTTTCAAATGTTGCTGCAGTGAATTCGTTAACTGTTTGGTTCATCATGTATACATATTTTTAGATAGATGTGTCGTTTGACATAACTACTTAAAGAACTGTGAATGTTTGCTTTTTTGCTTTTTCTGTGACAATACCTTATTTTGAACCAATTTTCAATCACACTTAAAAATTGTTACCTTAGTGTGTTGCGACTCGTCCCTTTATATACTACCCGTCGAGCGCACTTTGTTTTATTTTTCCTTTAATTAATTAGTTAATGTAGATTTTAGTCAAATTGCCCCAACTAGCCCAGCGGGTTTAGTTTACTGCAAATCACAATTCAATGTCAATAAGTGACCAATTTTCGAGGATCCATATAGGTTCAAACTACTAAGTGAAACTAGTGACATTAATTTTCTACGACAGCCCACTCCACACGGTCGTAAACGCCCTTATTCGCGGCAGGAATCGAACAACGACCTCCCGCACCGCACTCAGGCCACCAAACTGGCTCCTCTGGTTTGTACGGATGATGGTCAAAGTGTCTGACACTCAATCGACTTTGCTCGGCAATAGGTTGTGATTGCACGCGTAATAAAGCCTCTTGGTAACGCACTTCTGGCAGCCTACCAGACATGAACCCGCGGGACACAGGCACTCGCGTCAGAGGCTGTGTCCCGAGCTGCTCTCTCTCCACCACCGCCGGCACACACGCCAAACTGCGATTTCTGACGCGGCTCCCTCCAGCCAATCAGGAGCTTTGTTTCAAAATACCGCCCTTCGGCACTGCTCCGAATTCGGGCGATTACGACCATATTTCGTGGGGATTTTATTCCATAAAATCACAGTTTACATTTATATCATTTTGACATCATTCTTTCCTATACTTAACTATACTTATGGGAAACATATATAAATACTTAAAATTTAAATTAAATGTTTGGGAGATTTGGCCGTTAGTTAACTTTCCTCGCCCCACCCCCTGGTGGCCCTGGGCAGGCAGCAGGAGGGGCCGGCTGGCACTTTGCCACTGCTGACTACTACACAGCTCCAAATGTTTCCAGATATGTGTGCGACTACCCTGTCTCTCCTCTCATCATCTCCCCAGTCCAAAATAAGACATATACATTAATTTACACAAATCATCCCAATATCATACTTATCACGTAGTACTATTTACACAGAGTACAACAAAACTTGAACCGACTCTGGACCGTAAAAAAAAGTTAGTAATATTACTCATCATATGTTCGGTAATATTCCCAATCCTTGAGAGGGAAATCTGATTTCCGAATGTGTGTGGGAATTTCCGCAAGGTAGTGTGTTCGCCACACAAACTACTCGGAAGTTTTGCTCGCACGTTATGTCAAGTGTTCCTAGAGGGCTGTGCCAATATGTAATGAAAAAGAACATTACCAGTTAAGTAACTTTCCTTGACACGTGTTGAGTAATTTTCCCTCACTTGTAGAGTTAATTAGCTTCCATTACATGTAGAGTAGAGTGACCTTAACTTTTTTATAGTGTGTACTACAATTCTACCTTGTTTTACATTCCCGTGATTTGTGATGCTAAAAACATCTGATACTTAATTCTAATAGCCAGTATTTAGTGATATTTACTGTGTATCGGGCTATGCATATCACCGTGTACAGTAGTAAATAACTTTTATCTGAGAAGAATATTAATCTTAAATATTCTGTGCTAGTCTCTACATATTTTTCACTTCAGTTATGGAACCTGTTCGGTACGCTAATTAAAATTTGTATTGATTTTGTAAAGGAAAAGTGGCGCGGTAATGTTTCAGAGAGACAAATTACAGCTAGACACAAAGGCGTGAAATGTCTCTATGCTTCCCAATATGAGTACTGGTCGAAAACCAGTCTTGGTACGATATGTAGCCGTGTATGCGAAATTGGACATAATTTTTGAAACCTACAACCTATCCACAGTTAATTTTCGTAAAGGGTATTTTGCTTTTTTTTACGCGCTTCATTTCTTTTAGAGTATAGACGTGACCGCTCATAAGTTGCAACTTATTGTAATTTGTTCTTTGTAACTTCGTTTTGGTATCATTAAAGGCATTATGTTTCATTCTGTTGTAGAGCCTAGTGGCCATATTTAACACATATTGATTCCTCAACAACATTTAAACGTATTTTTTGTTTGTTGACTTTATTCTGTTACTTATAATTGTAGAATGTGTTTGCCAGGTGCGATAGAATTTTCTTGCAACATGCCTACCACCATCTGGTTTTTATTTTTGTGAGACGAATAAATTTCCCAGTCCTTCGGGGTACAAAAAATGACATGAATTGTAGTGTAATGTTTTATTTCCTTTAGTCTTATTATCGTCTGGTCCCTACTATTTTTCCAGACGTAAGATGAAGCACACCTTGGCCAGTAGTTATATCAAGGTTGTGCTTGGACAGATTATTCCATACTAATATTAAACTGAATCTACCTCGAACTGTAAAGTAAGTTACTCAAATATATTAAGTCTAGGTACCGGCAAAACTTATTTATTTGACACTGTAGGTAAAATATTAAAAATTAATTATGATTGTAGATATGAATTTTTATCTACCATCTCTCGATTTTAATTCCAAAAATATGTAAATATAAAAGAAGCCGAACTTTTCTTTTTGAAATAATTATTACTGAAGCCCAAATTACGTGTATTTATTAAACAACAGCACTTCAATAAAAGCTACACTGTTGAGATGGATCTTTAACACATTCGAATTACAACTTCTGTATTGGATTTTTAGAGTAGCTGATTGTTGGCGATAAGAATTTCGAACCAAATTGTTTCAATGTACCATGTGCTTCACGGTATTGGAAGTGTGTATTTAAGAAGTGGTGTCGCTCATTTGAGTGCACCTATGAGTACAAAGCTACTGCGACACAGTACGTCTGAGATTTGTGGGTAGAAGCTTACGATGCTGAGAGTTAAGGGCAGTACCATGTAACAGAGCTGCCCCTTATACCTTAGTCACTGAAACAAGACGGTGACAATATTTTTTATCTCGCTAAAATCAGCGGCTTTCATTGCATAAGATAGAAAGGTGTTATTTTTGTTTCATTTTAAATGTTATACTTTGTCAGTCACTGCGAAGAAAGACATTTTATATACTGGATGTAATATAATTAAATTTTCGATAGATTCACAAAAGTTACGTTACATAAATATTTTCCTTCTCTACAGATGACACAAAGAACGATCATTTGTCACACTCCCGTGCCTAAGTAATACGAAATGCTCCAGAACAAACTCTTATGTTGGCTTATTAAAAGTTTATTTAGCGCATGCTATGGGACTACGATGTCTTTCATTCAAAGAATTACTCTATAAAGAATTAATATTTTGATTTACTTCCATGTCGTATGGAATACATCATATTGTAATTTAAATTTTTTTTAACCTTCGGCCTTGTATTAAAGTGGATATCTACGAATCTCATGGTCTTACAAAATGTAGAACGCGGAAATCTGAACCAGCTTGCTAGCCTTAGCAACAATATACTAGTTTACCGTTTAATAAACTTTAAGCCTTTTGCGTTAGAAATAATCGTAAAGTAATAATGAAATATGTGCACCATTTAAAAGGCCACAACTTTAATAAATTTATAAGTTTTGTGTTAGGTGCTTGTCCATTTTCAATTCACACACATGATCCGAGAATAGCTATGAGAAGTATTTAACTTTTGGATAACAGTTTCAATGATATAAGTTAGTTCACGAGGACCGTGGACGTAATTTTGAAGTTATATTCGTATCTGTACTGAAACTTGATATTTTATGAGTACTGAATGACCAAACTATGACGACGAAAACTAACTAATAACGAGTCTTTGCTGTCAACATAGTATTTTATTTCGTTTTGAACTGTTACTTCAGGTAGAAAAATCAAAATTTTTGATTTGTAACCTGTCCCCAAGCAATGTGTAAAGCGGAAATAAATTGAACTAATTTAGTCAGAAAAAAAACAGTACACCCAATATGATATCAAAGTCAAGGATACTAACGGTGGATCCTTCAGCCTGGTAAGAACAATGCATTGCTTAGCAAATCTTTACGCCAACAAGATAGGCCTACTGGATATTATTCAGTCGTCTTCAAATAAATTCTTCTTCTTATTTTTTAGAATAATTTGTGAACAATCAAACCTGGTACAGGAAATTCATTAATATGAATAAAAAGGGGATGAAAAGGCATGTTGTACGGAAACACATCTTTCAACCGGAAAGGTTTACGACAAAAGTCGGAAACTGAAATCACGATGGCAGGAATTGGTATCGAACCAAGGTTCTCCTAAACGCGAATCAAGTGCACTACGGCTGCGCTAACTTGCTCGGTATTTATGTTTGTTAGGACGTTTGCACACGCAGCGACATTTATCGGACTGCGATGTCACAGCAATGTTGGACAGGAACAGCCGAGTTTTCACACGCACCGATATGTTATCGGAGCCGAGTACAGCAATTGTGAGAGCAAGATGGACGCTATGTACAACACAACATTGGATACATTCTATTCGTGAAGCGAGATATAATAATGTATCACTTCACTGTTTGTTTAAGATATTGATGCGAAAGCATGAAAATATTGTTTTAATATATTTTTATAACAGCAGAGTTACCTTATATAGTGTAGCAGTTAATAACATCGTCAAAGACCAGAATATTACTAAAAGAGCACGTTCTGTAACAAATTGAGGAATATCCGCAATGCCCCGACTGTTTCCAAAACATCTGCAAAAGAAGGCTTGTGTTATTCTCCACAATATTGTCCATGTAAGAGAATCTTTTGGACAAGATGACCTATACATAGCAGGGAAAAGGGTTAGACGAGGCGGAGAAAACTCTACCGAGGAATGTCAAAGATGTACCGGAGAAGAAGGTACTGAAACAAAGTGGGGAAATATTATTTTCGCGAAAATTTTGTGGCCGTAGTCATTACTTGGTGTTCTTGAAAATCGCGGGAGTTATTTTCTGCCTGCGTGTTCTTGAAACATTAGTGTATCGTCGTGCATCATGTATATGATTGGAAGATGGTTGTGTGACGTGCTCAAGCGGTTTACAGAAGAATCACGGAAGGTTTAGTCGCACTACACTAGAATCAACATTGGCCCAGGCAGTAGCGACTCACCAGTAACGACAGAAAAACGTCAGAAATGGAAACATTACATTGAAGCCCGGCAAACAATCAACTTATACCGTGATAAATGCTCAACGCAGTTATTACCTTGGAAGATAAACAAAATATATGTACAACTTGAACCACACAGCTTTCAAATATAACACAATGACGCTTTGAATTGTGCACACATATTCATTAAAAATAATTTACATGAGCACTTGCCATTGTATTGTATATGTACTAAGATAGAGGAGCAAATTTGTGAATAGTTGTGCTGTTCTTTACTTACTTTAATTATTTTACTTGTTCCTTTCCGCAGTAACATTGGTTGTAATTACAGCACTATATGTTTCGTTATTATTCACATATTAACTACATTCGCAATACTAATACTAAGGTGTGGGAACGTGTGTTCGGGTGGCTGAAAATTAAAAAAAGAAAAGAAAAGCTAACACTACGCTATTGCTAGTTGTCTGTATTTTCGATTGATTTTACTTATTTATTTTAAAATTCGATTCCAAGCGTTGAGGGCACTTTTCTCCAGGCCACCTGCTTCATCATTTTATCTCAGTAAGCCGTTACTATTTTGTCCAACAAACATGACATGTATTCAGCCGAGTTACTTGCTGATATTTAGTCGTAATAGAATATATTCATAGCACTTTTGGACTGATGACTGTTTGCACAAACTAACAACACTCGGGTATGGCTACTCTGACCACACGCAATGTTAGACTGACAAGTCGTGACTAGCTCCGGCGTTTAGGAGATTATGTGCGTGTTCTAATTACTAAACATTCTTCCCGACAGTTGGACACACGGCTGACACGCGATTAGTCGAGATCCAGCCAACTGTGCTCTCCAACAGCCGCAGCTGTCAGACCAATAATTACATCGGATCCAATTCTGTCGGACACTGTCACAGTCAGTGCATTTTTGTGAAAAAATGTTGGAATAAATCGTTTCCACTGCCTTACGTGCACATATGCAGGTTTGCTTCATGCTCAGTGATAAGAAGTTTTTAACTCTCAGTACCTCGGCGTTGTATCCGCAAATCACAGACGTGTGCTGTCGTAGTAAACTTGTCCTGATTGGCGCAGACAAATGAACGAAGCCTCTACACTGATACACTCTGCCAATAACAAAAATTAAATTTTTTTTTCACCTAAAATCTGTGGCTCTAGTCACTGTGGGCAAGTAGCTAATTGAAATACACTAATTTTTATGTCGTCCAGTTTCAGTGTCGGATATGACTCCGATAAGATCGGTGTGTGTGCAATCAACCTTAGTCTTAAGGTAAGCCGATTTCACCGTTATTTTATAGGACTGGTTAAACTAAATGGATATATACATCACTGTCACGTCTATGATTAGCCTAATGCTGCCCTGACACGCCCTGATATACTGCAAACAAGTGGTAAGTAAGGAAGTAATACTCACGGCTATCGCATCTTATCTGCTTGTAAGGTTAGAAGACAGTGAATATACATAACTGTCAGGTCTATGATTAGCGTAATGTTGTCTTTGATGACACCTCTTGATATAGTGCAAGCCAGTTATTAAGTAAGAAAATAATACGCACAGCTGTCACATCTTACCCCTTGTAAGATTAGAAGACAGTGGGTATACTTCATTGTCACGTCTGTGATTAGCATAATGTACTCTTCGACACGTCTTGGTCTAGTGTATGTCAGTCGTAAGTAAGGAAATAATGCGCACGGCCATCGCATCTGGCCCACTTATAAAGTTAGAAGACAGTGGATATACTTGACTGTCACGTCTATGATTAGCGTAATGTGGTTTTTGACACGTCTTGGTCTAGTGCAAGCCAGTAGTAAGTAAGGACATAAATACACACGCCTATGGCTTCTTACCCGCTTGTAAGGTTAATAAACAGTGGATATTCTTCACTGTCACGTCTATGATTAGTTTAAAGCGGTCTTTGACATGTCTTGGTCTAGTGCAAGCCGGTAGTAAGCAAGGAAATAAATACACACGCCTATGGCTTCTTACCCGCTTGTAAGGTTAATAAACAGTGGATATTCTTCACTGTCACGTCTATGATTAGTTTAATGCGGTCTTTGACATGTCTTGGTCTAGTGCAAGCCGGTAGTAAGCAAGGAAATAATGCGCACGGCTATCGCATCTAACTCACTTGTAAGGTTAGAAGATAATTAATATGCGATTGAGACGAGTGTGTGCAATGGATTAAGAAACCTAATTTTATGATATGTGAATCTACAAAATCGACGCACCTCTACTTACAATTCCATTTAAGAACGGACGTTACACAACTTATAAAGAATAAACTTTAATGGAAATGAATCACGTGATGGGTAAGGTAGATATATCACATTAAATTATTTGACTGCATATATTAAAAATGTTTCTATCTAATAAGTTTGCAATTACGGTTTATTGAATTAATTTTTTCTCAACGGATATTTTTTCAACTGTAAATACAAATAATATTATTCATATAATTTCCGGAAATTCTTTAGTTTTGTCACCTGTCAGTTTGTCTAAAATGGTTTTTTAAAATGTATATTTCACGAAAATTATACCTATTATTATTTGAAAATTATTTATATTTCTTAAATATGTTTCGTTGAACTATGTTCGTTATTGGTTTTTTTTTAAGTTGGTCTGTTGAGGATTTCTTGTTTACGACCTTTTTTACCGGAAAGCCCGTAGCTGCAATTATTACAAATAGTCCTTTACAGTTAGGGTTTAAAGTAGGCAAATTGGTTTCGTTAGGACCCTTTCATCTGATATTTTAATTAAAACCAGTTTATAGCAGGCGAACCAACTGAAATGACCCTCAAAAAGATTAAAAAGGCGAGTTCGTGTCTAAGAATACATTGCTTTATATGCTATATACTTCATAAAATATTTTTAATTGAAGGCTACTTGATTACATAGATGCTGACCGATTGTATATTATCCGACGAGTATGTGCCAATTTTTTAGTGTAAATTTTAGTTAAATCATATAAAATATATACCACTACGTCAGTGTAATGTCGCACAGATTACGTCAGCAATGCAAATTATGATAAATGATTTCTCATACTTGATAGATTTATTTATTTATGTTAATGTAATTATGTGCTATAAAATTTAATCCTAACTCTTAAAAACCATATTCCCACGAAAGGTCTTCGAAGATGTGTTAGCTAATTTTAAATGCTTCTTTATGTATTTACATGGTTTAAAAAAGGCTTTGGAAATTTATGTACCTATAACGACGCTTGATTTTCACGTTAGCTCATGATAACTATGTCCAGTTTCCCAGAATCAAAAAGTGTAATATTTGTGTCACAGAAGTATTAAATAGGTATAATTTAAACATAGAAATTATCGTCATGCCAAAAATAGTAGAAGAGAAGAAAGTTAAGTTAAAATAAAAGTTTTCAAGTTCTTTTTTAAATTGAACATGCACCCTTTCTTCTAAAAAAATTATGAACAACAATAATATAGTTCTTACAAATTTGTATAGAACAGCGTTATAAACCGAATTTCATACTCGGTGGTGGCCTTTGGTGAATGGCATGTCAGTGCCAGAAGTTGGTGTTTTTAATTGTCTTCCTAGCAAAATTGTCGTACAGAACTAAGTTCATTCACAGAAAATAAAGATGTACTGCGGCACAGATATATATATATATATATATATATATATATATATATATATATATATATATATATATATATATATATATATA
>PNEQ01078333.1:10542-20934 GCA_003012365.1 Medauroidea extradentata | reverse complement strand
CATATTTATTCGCCGTGAGTAAACTTGTTTCTCTGAGTAAGTTAATATTATAAGTAAGTTCCAAAAGCAGTAAAATTTTTACACTGAAGAGGAATACATCACAGAGTTATGGTTTGGCGCTAGGTGCTGATATTCGCGCACAAACATTAATATACGCAAAACGTTCACGGTAGAATGAGGACACTGTAGAGGCCACATGGCCGGAATTACTAGAATCACTATTTTGCGACAAAAGATTTTTGCATCAATTTGTTTCAATGTCTTATGGTCACTTCTGCAGCTCTGCTTCATGGTCTGTGATTGGATGTTTCAACTCTGGCTTGTCTTGGGTTTCTACTGGCCAATCACAGACGTATGGTGTCACAATTGTCTTGCTGTGATTGGCGCAGTCAAATGAGACACATTTCTGAACAAAGACACGCTGCCAATAACAATGAAGCTCAGCTGCCGATGTGCACGTAAGACATTGAAACGAAATGGAGGAAAAATCTTCTCACGTCAAAATCGTGTCTCTACTTATTTGCACATCTGCAGCTATGCTTCATGGTTATTGGCAAGAATGTATTTGTGCAGATGTGTCGCTCATTTGACTGTGCCAGTCAGAACATGTTTACTGCGACACCACATGTTTGTGACCAGCGAGCAGAACTCCGAGACACTGAGAGTTGACAATACCCAATCACTGACCATGAAGCACGGCTACAGGTTATGCACATAAGGCCCTTAAACGTGTTGACACAAAATATTTGGAATAAGTATCCGTGGTTCTACAAACAAAATATCAACTCTTCAAATACGATTATACTCATATCTGGAAGCCACTACAACAAATCACATAGCAATTTTCTTCAAACTGCAAACTTAGAGATTAATTTATGTGATGTCAATTGCTTTTCTTCACGCCAAAGCTCTGAATAAAAGAAAAGAAATTAATTCCGTGTTTGAAATGATGTTTCACTGATACTTACGTAAAGTTAATTGTTGTATGTGTGTAACTAACTGAGCCGTTATTTTTGACAAATACGTTTCGGAAGAGTCTCTATGTCACTTATTATAACTAGATACTCGGATATTACGTGTGTTCAAGGACCAACCGGCTAGACTCCACAGTACTGTATACACTATGTCTTCAGCTACTTGTATATTGTCTGCTGATCCAGTGAGGGGACAGGTGTACATGTGACAAGGTAGCGCGGCAGTCTGTGAGTGGCTTCATACAGGTTTGTTATTGAATCATAGAGTCCACAAGGAAGAGTTTCAGTGGCAGTGAGCCAATCGCGAAAGTAATTAACGTGTATAGGAGTTTTAAATCTAACTTCTTCTCAAACGAATTCGTTCAAAATTTCCGGGTCTCTAATTATAACAATCAGATTGTTACTGTGAGTAATAAGAAAGTTAAACAAGTTTATTAACCTACGTTTCTGTTTCCCACTTAAAAGTTCAAGAAACAACTATACATGGTCATTCAGACCCAAACTTTGCTTGCAGTTAATTCAATGATCTAAAGTTAAACATCTTTCCTTTTCTTTTTACAGCAGCCTTAAATAGAATGACTGAACGCTGACTGTTTTACAGTGCATTTGAAAATGTTCTGTATGTAGCAGAGTTCGTATTTCAAAGTCTGAGTGAAATATAGACTGTAAAAACTGTTTTGTTAACCAACAGTTCCTTAAAGTATAAATTTCAACTCAAAATGTGAAGTGTGGTATGTTTTAAACGAACGTTCATTTAAAACATGCCAAACAGATTGAAGGTTTCAGCAGCCACCGTCTTCATGGACTGGACATGAATATTTCAGCCATGTCAAACGTTGACTTTTCTTAACATTTCAGCATTCATAAACCACTGAAACTTTCAGGAGTCGTAGAACGACTTCCAAACGTTGTAAGAAAGTCAGTATTTGATGCGGCTCTGATCCAAAAGTCAGCACATGCCGAGTTTACTGCAGACAAACGTTCTACTGAATTTGTACGTTCAAATAAAGCATTACATTTATATATTCCACAACTAAGCGCCTTGTATACTTTTCCTAGTCATATTTGTCCTCTTACACTAATTTAAATTGGTAACTTGTTTTAAATTAAATACTTCGAAAAAAAAAACAGCTTCACAGTATGATAAACGAGAACTAGTGAAACATTAAAACTTATAAGAGACTGCGTTCTTAAATATTTTCGATTGGGTTACACCGTAAATGAATTGTTAGGCTGCGCATGTTAGAAATTATTTATGATAATTTACCGAATGTTATGAAATTAAATAACGGGCCATCAAGGTAGGAAAAAATCATCTTCAGTATTTCGGAACACCGATATTTGCTTTCGGAAGCTCAAATCTACCCGCACACACATTTTTTAGAAAGACGATATTTCAACTTGAAGGCACAAAGGCACTTGTAAAGGTAATGGAAAGGTTACTCAACTCAGAAGAATGATACATAATCAGTAGGGCCACGATTTTGTCGCGAAAAGATTTTTGCCCCACTTTGTTTCAGCGTCTCTCGTGCACATCTGTAGCTCTGCTTTATGAATACTGGCAGTGTGACACATCCCTCATTTGACTGCACCAATCATAATAAGATTATTGTGACTCCGTACGTCCGTAATTTGCCACAGCAAGTGAGAGTAAAATCATCCAATCACAGACGATGCAGCAGATGTGCAGATACGCAAATGTTTCATTGAAACCAAATGTTGCAAAAATCTTTTCGCCATAAAATCGTGGCTCTAATAATCATTAACAGGATATTAATTCCTTAAGGGCGTTCAAGTGGCAAAAACACTGTGATATATTTTCACAGACATTACAATAACGACATCGTCAACATTGCAAATAAATACATGAATACATGCATACATGAACATTCGTATTATATATATGAACATTAGCAAATAAATTAACACTTGCAGCATGCCATGCACAATTAAAACAACGGAAGATAAATACTAAGATAGTGTGAGATATCATCCTTGCACCAAACCTTGTAAGACAATTTATCGTACTTAACATATCTCGTACGAGATAGGAGACAAGACATTTGTTGTTTTTCTACGCAAGGGCTTGTCAGGCGAAGAAGGAAAGAAGGATTCTTCTGGTATTCCAACGCTTGTTGCACGGCTAATATGAGGCCGAGCGTTAAGACGAGGGTTTATCAAAGTTTCAGCCGTGCTAGGTAAGGACCTGCAAAATTCGTGTTTTCTTTTAGGCACAACTTTGTATTCAAGCTCACTGATTACTGATATCTAAATGGCATTCTTGCGTGGACAGAAAATCAAGAAAGGCTACATAATTATATTGGTGTACATTGTCCAGAGCTTGAGCCAGAACTGTTTCCAAGCCCTGTTGTGACACGTTGGAATGGTGTATTTCAGCTGTAATGCATGTATCTCTGTGATTACATTGACACCAATCTGGAGTTATTCAAACAATGGGAGCCTTTAGAATGCTAGTGTCAAGTCTGTTCAAAATAGCTCAAATGAAACTATGTGTGTTCTGAAAATAATTTTACATTTGTTTCAGAAGCACAGAAACAAATTGTTGAACTGATAAAAACTCTTCACACGGGATAATTTGACATAAGTTCATGTCGCTTTCACAATTGAACCTTGACTCATTCTACGCCTCCTGGAGGGCGCTAAACCAATGAAAAAGGAGCAACTAAATTGAGAAACAATAATGTGGTATCACAGTGTCAGCGTGCAGCCAATAAGTAGCTGCTGTATACTTGAGTACACAGATATTCTTACGAACTGATGTATTTTTTTGTACACCTGTCATCGCTGAGGAATGTTTCTGATCCGCAGTACACCCACAATGAGTGGCGGCTCGTGGGTTGTTGCCAGGTAGGGCTTCAGTTGCCAAGAGCTGTACAGAATTGTGCGCTGGTTGACTCTACAGCCACTGACATGCTGATGTGCAGGTGCCCCTTACTACTGAGTGGTCACAACACATCTAGTAGCCGGCAAATATTCCATGGTCATTTGTCTACGGCGCGTTTGTCAAGGGAGTAGGTACAGTTCCGACTATCTGCAGCCCCACACTGAGAAAAAGGATTTGTTGAGTTAACCAAACATTAGTTTATATATGTGCAACCAACGATGAAGTGTTGATTCAAACAAATATTAAGTTGAACGTCAGGTTTTGTTAAATCAACAATATTGTTTCAACATCTGGTTTAGTTATTTTAACTAAATGAGATTATGAAATAACAAGACTTGTTTGTTGATCTAACGAAAAATGGTTGTCAACTAAATATTTGTTTAAAACAACACTACATCATTGGTTGCACAAATATAAACAAATATTTGGTTGAAACAAGCATTTTTTTCTTTCAGTGCACGTGGTAACAACCCACGAGTCACCACTGCCTGCAGTTTAATAAAATAACTAAGCACGAGAAATTGGCCAACACGAAAGAAAACAATAAAGACACCAACGAACCTAGAAACGGCTGTATTCAACAAACAATACAAATAATTCTCAAGGAATCTATTCTGTGCGTTGTATGTTTCTTGAGTACAGCCATGTATGACTTCATGGCATGTTTATTTGTTTATTGTTCATTTTGTTGCTATTAGTATTTTTATATAACCGTGTATTTATTGCAACTCAGCAACATCAACTAGAAATGAGTTATATCCAGGAAATAACATCAGTTTATTATTCAACCCCATTGCAAGTATAATTACAAAGTCGCAGATATTCTCGGGAGCCTGCCTACAGGTAGATGAAGCCTCGAATGTTTCCTGTCTCTGCAGCATAGAACACCACAAGGGCCGGCCTTGTGTTGTCGCGAAGAAGGGCTGCAGATTCTCGTTGTTAAACCTACCCCACATCATGATGCTATGACTTCGAGATATACAGGATGTTACACAAAGGTACGGCCAAACTTTCAGGAAACATTCCAAACACATAAAGAAAGAAAATATGTGATGTGGACATATGTCCGGAAACGCTTAGTTACCATGGTAGAGCTCAATTCCTTACATCTCGTTAAATGTCATCGTAAAAAAACATTTCTTACTGACACTGTTACAATTACCCAATGGAACGTTTCGATAGAATGTACGTAACTTCCTACGATGTTCAAAATGACTTCTGTGAGCGAGGATACATTCATCTACCTCCGCCGCATGGAATCCCTGATGCGCTGATGTATCCCTGGAGTATGGCGTATTGTATCAAGTGGCCCATCGGGCGGTGAACCTAGGAAGTAAAATACATTGTAAAGAACCAATACATTGGGTATTTGGGACATTTTTGTACGAAGTGTTATTTACAATGACTAGAGACCCATGATTTTTGCGAAAAGAATTTTGCCCCACTTTGTTTCAGCGACTTACGTGTACATCTGCAATTGTGCTTCATGGTTATTGGCAGCGTGTCTGTATGAATATCCGTATCTCATTTGACTGAGCCAATTACAATAACGTTCCTACAACACCACACGTCTGTGATTTGCCGGTAGAATCCCAAGGCTCGTGACAGTTAAAATATCCAATCGCTGACCACGAAGCTGAACTGCAGATGCGCACGTAATGCACGGGAACAAGGTGAGGCAAAATTATTTTCGCGAAAAACAAGGGTCCGTAACGATGACATTTAACGAGATGTAAGGAATTGAGCTCTACCATGGTATTTAAGCGTTTCGGGTCATATATCCTATCATAAATTTTATTTCTTTGTGTGTGTGTGGAATGTTTCCTGAAAGTTTGGCCGTACCTTTTTGTAACATCCTGTAGTAAAAGAAATAAATTAATAATTTTAATTTTGATTTGTTCGAAACTTCACATGCCTGCTCTCTGTTGGTAAGCTAGTGAACTGTGTGTAGTTCTACAGATACTTCCCAATGTTGTGAAGCATGCGAAGTATTTTATCAAGATATTATAATCAGTTTACCTATGCACAATGCATATGCTCGCTCCGCAGACAATGTCATCTACTGTCTACTAAATACTTACTGACCACAGTAATAATCGGTGCTCGCAGACCAGCATGTCAGTGGCTAAAGCGACAAATACACGGAACAAAAAAATTTTAATCTTTCAAACAATTCTTTATAAATAGATTTTCAAAAAATATATATGAGTTTACAAAATATTTGTAAACTTTACAGGAAATGCTTGTAAATATTCAAATATGCTTGTAAATTTACATATGTTAGTATATATTTACAAATAATAATTGTACATTTACAATTACATTCTTATACATTTTACAGATATTGTTTAAAGTGACAAAAATATTTTTGGCAACCAGTCTCAAGAAATTTTTCGTAAACGTTAAAAATATTTCGTAAAATGTGACAAGCCATTGAAAGTTTAATTTATTTCTCGTCGAACCCTCTGCTCATAAACATTATATCATACTAGTTCCCACAAGTATTTAGGAAATTTATAACACTTCAAATGGCCTGCGACATTCTTCTTGTAGTGGCTAGACTGATAAATGTTCGGGTGTTAGTTTACAAGCATTTTATTGAGAAATTACGATTTTTTACTGTGTACTGTGTTTTCTGTTCTCGTCAGCTGCAGCCCTACCTACCTGGCAATAACTTACTGGCCGCAACTTAATACGGCGAATAATTGCAGCAGTGTATGTACGGAGTCAGAAGTAAAATTCAGTAAAGTATGAAACAAACAATACTTTACGGATTTTGTCGTGAAACTAAATGTGAGAATATAACAGTTAATGAATATGAACAGAGGATATCTACTAGTCTTTTGCAAGGAGTCCAATAGTTGCAGTTGACAGCGGGAACAGTTTTTGGCGGTTATGTTCACCTAATTTTTGAATGGGAGTCTCCATGGGGTCTCTTATAAGATTATATGCTGCGTCGTGAATTTTCTATCTGTTACTTTTAAAACTTACATGGTAGTCTAACAATGCATAGTTTTATACCGAATATTATTCAACTTTTAGGCATTCTACCTGACAACTTTTCTTCTAGTTAATGTTGGTTAATATTGTAGTTGTATTGTCACAACCCAAACAAAAGTAAGGGCACGGTTCACTTATATTTTTTCGTTTTTTTATTTTGGTATTTGTACCAGACATTTCTTTCTTAATTTAAACATAAATTGTGACTGAATCTTCCTTAAGCCCTTAAGCCACTGATATGAGGCCATTCCCAGCGATAAAAATGCCGTTTGGTACCTAACGCAATAACAAATAGGCTGCATATCGTGGAAATATATAGGTATTAAAATGGATGTGAACTACGGAAATGAAACTTATATTCTTAAATTAAAATAAATGCATAATATTTGCACAAGCTGTACTAGCCATTGCTGGAACTACTGAATATAATTTCACCCCAACTTGTTTCAATGTTTTATGTTTACATCTGCAGCTATACTTCCCTGATATTGGTAGTGCCTTTGTTCAGAGGCGTCGCTCATTTGACTCCACCAATCAGAGCAAGGTTACTGGGACACTGCGCGTCTGTGATTCGCGGGATGAAACCCGATGTGGCGAGAGTTCACACATATAATTACTGACCATGAAGCAGAGCTGCAGATGTGCACGTAAAAGGCACCAAGGAGTGAGAAAATATTGCTGTCAGTAAAAACTTGTGTTTTGTTACGATCATGCTTAAAGTGTTTGACTGAACATATGCCAAAGTCCTGATGCGGAAACAAACAAAAGTGAGGAAAATTCCCTGAGATATCCGATCAACTAAAATTAAGAAACACGAACAATTCCTCACACATGGTAGCAAAAAAAAAACTGTAAGAATTCTATATCGGTATTCAATTATTTACACACGGAAAAAAAAGTTGCCGCACGAATATCTCGGAGAAAAAAACAATTGAATTCTCATTTACAATTCTTGTCCTCTTCATTGCTGCTGTGTGTGAGGATAAACGTTAGTGTTTCGTCGAAGTGATCGTCCGAATTCAATTGGGATTATCTATTAGTAGTTTGTGTTACAAGTTCGCTATCCTCTATTTGTCACACATTTTAGTGAGAGAACGTCACACTCCATGGATTTTTATTTGTCAACAAAACCACAGAAATGGCGTTCGATCACAAACTCGTACGTTGTTATTGTCTGCAGTTTTGATAGTATTCGGTACTAATACAAAGTTGTGCATTTTTTTCTGTGTAACGGTTTTAGCTCGAAGAACTAGACGGAACAATGCAGTAAAATTTGAGCCACTGATTTTTGGCAAACATATTTTTTATCAAATACCTTCGGTGTGTTGCACGCGTGTCTGTAGCTCTGCTACTTGGTTTTAAACAGCGTGCGTTTTAGAATATATGTCGTTCATTTGACTGTATCAGTGAGAATAATGTTACTGAGAAACAATACATCTGTGATTTGTGGGTAGAAGCGTACGACGCTGCTGCAGATGCGCCAACATCAGTGACTATTGAGTAAAAGATATTTCACTCACGGTTTGCATCAGGTCAACGCTAACCCAACTCTAGGCAGACTGGAAACGTGTCTGCCAGACAACCTGCAAACAAACAACACATGCAAACATCAATTACAATCATTATGAAAACTGCAATATATTCAACCTGCATGCCATTTAACCTTACACTCCTCCATAGCAGGGAATGGAAAATTTTTGTTTTTGTTTTAGAGTACGCAAGACACATGCAAACTTTATTCTAGTTTCACATTTAGAAATATATCTCACGCGAGACTTTCTACACTCTAAAAAATAATTAGTAAATTAGCCACACGTACGTATAGGAGCGATGAGAAAGTAGGTATGGTAGAATAGTTTCCCAGACACCCATGGCAGCACTCGTAAACTTTATTATAAAACAATCAAATGTATACTGAAGTTACCAGACTTATATTGTAATAACCTTAACAGTTTGCATATTTACAAGGCAGGAGTATGGTAACTGCCCCATACTGTGTTTAGGTTAATTACTTCCTAAACATTTTAGGATAGTTTTTACAGTGAGGGCAAGAAGGATCTGAAACGACACCAAGAGATGAGACGGGTTCTGCCGTCTGACGTGAGGCCACACGTCTTGTAAGGAATGAAGAGTTCTACAAGTCGCTCTGCGTGGGTCATCCCATAAACTATATATCTGTCATATAAATGATAGTACATAGTAATTGAGCTACGCAACGAAACATTTGCCAAGTAAATAATAAAAAATATTTTTAAAGAATATACTGAATACAGACTTCAGAATTAGCATATGAACTCAGAAAATACTAACACAAATCATTAAAACTTATCGTGTTTCTAATTGAATAACACATATGTATGCATGCACTAAGGTAATAGCTCGCTCTAAAAACAGTTTGTAAATTTGCCACACGTGTGTTTAGGAGCGATAAGAAAGTAGGTATGGTAGAATTATTTCCCAGACATCCACGGTAGCAATCCTAAATTTTTTTACAAAACAGTCAAATGTATACTAAAGTTACCAGACTTGTATTGTAATAACTGTAAAAGTTTGCATATTTAAAAGGCGGAAATATGGTCACTGCCCCATAATACGTTTAGGTTAATTACTTCCTTAATATTTTATGAAGTTGTTTTTACAGTGCAGTTGGTTGTACATAATATTATTCACGAGAACTGTACAAAATACATTGTAAATTTACCGCTAAGTATAGAAGAGCTAGGAAAGTTATTAGAAGCGCCACGAGTTAAAAAAAAAATGTTTCGGTGCCTTACGCGCACATCCACAGTTGTGCTTCATTGTTATTGGCAGCGCAGTTTTGTCAGGCACGTATCTCATTTGACTGCACCAATCAGATTAAGAATATTGTGACATCGTACGTCTATGATTTGCCAATATAACCCGAAGACAAGAGAGTGATATCACTGAGAACGAAGCAGAGCTGCAGATTTGCATATAAGGCAGTGAAACCAAATGATACAAAAATAATTTCGTCACAAAGCAGGGCCTCTAGTAACTAGGCTAACAGTGTTCTAATTAGTCAATGCTAGCGTGCCTATACATTCTTGTTAATAGTTCAGTGTCTTCTGATGTTACCAGATTTGTATATGAACAAGGTTGAACACTTGCTTTATTAACAAGCTGAAGTGAGGTAAGAGTCAGACACTGCGTATGTCTGACAAACTTGCCATACTGTTTAAGAAGTTATTTCACTGTGAATCCACTCTATTGCAGGGAGAGAATTTTCCGACAGACGTCTGTAATCACAGACTAAATAGTAATACAGACGTGAAATGGCGTGGCGGCTCGTTTGGTACGGGCGAACTTGGCCGCTTATTGGTTGCCCGAGGTTGCTGATATCAGCCCCGTGTATGTTTGGCTCCTGCATGTTACGGCAGGTTTCCTATTGGCCTGGCTGCCGGCTAGCAGGGTAGCCGCCTTACGCTGATTGGCGGTAGGTGTCTCCGCCATCTTCCTGGCCAGGGAAGCCATTTTGCTGGCGTGTGTGGCTGA
>PNEQ01078333.1:0-10442 GCA_003012365.1 Medauroidea extradentata | reverse complement strand
AATGTTGTCAAACATCATGGTTTCGGTAGAGTTCGTAGGAGGTCCACACGCAGTAACATACACTCAAACACAAGAAGTTTTGCGGCGGGACAAAAGCTCACAATCAGTTAGTGAACTGTTGTGAACGTTAGTCATTGCAGTGCTATGCAGTCTCATAAAACAAAGACTGGGAAAAATAAAAACAGAAGTTAATAAGAAAAATCCGAACCGGACGCAATCAACACATATATGAATAATAAATCATAAAAGAAATTAAAGAAAAGCTTTCAAATTACAGAAAGAAATTACGTACTAAGGCCCAATACAAAAATAAAGCGAAAACCAAATAATACTAAGAAAGCTCAGGACATCAAAATGAAGACAGCACACAAAACTGGATGAAGTAACAGCGAAGTCACAAACACAACACTATACGGAAGAACAACAAAAAAACACGGAAGAACCCAGCAGTTTTTCCTAAATGTATAAGTCGTGACATTTCGCGGATGTATTTAAGATTTATTATTGATGTGTGCGTTTTTATTCCTTCTACTTTCCTTGTGTCACTCTTAATTTTCTTAGACTAAATTTCACTGAAATTATGCTTATCCATTATATTTAATTAAATAATTTACCCCGGTGCAAGAATATGCGGAATGCACATGCTTACAAATATCCCCAGCGCGTAAATGTGAAATGTTTGCGAGCAGAGCGCAACTGAATGGGTAGGATGCAGGTCACTACAGCCGGTGAGTGGGCTGGGTGAAGGGTGAATAGGGTTTCTCAAATGAATACTCATCGGCAGAACTCGATATCCCACACAATCAATCAGTTGAGTTTCTCTGGGCGCCTGCAACGTTGCAGGAAAACTGATGCGCCATGTGTTCCTTGTCAAATGAACACATTATCATAGTATTTCCTACTAACCGTTCAATTCTGGACAAACAATTCTCTAACAAGCAGTACATGGGATTTCCTTAAACGCGCGTGTACACACGTGACTAATACGTGAGATTTGGAGACGAAATGTCAGTGGAAAAACGTCGTAAGATGACATTTTTCGTGCAAAGTGTGGCAACACTGGACTTACAGTTAGTAGTTTACTTATATTTAGAGGCACGAGTATTTCGCGTATTAATCTGATAGCAGCCTAGACTTCTCAGTCCTATACACACAATGGCAAAAGTCGAATATCCATTGGCTCCTAACCGTACAAGTGGGTAACCCCACGAGTTATTTTACTATTTACTACTGGCCTGCAACCTGTCAAGGTGTGTCAAAACATCTGTCGTCCAATAACGGAAGTTACAGTGATGTACAGGTTATCGGCGTTCAACCTGACCTACAATCGATACGCGAAATATTCGTGCCTCTATTTATATTACGTCGCATAAAATAAAAGTAGAATCCTGTTTGGACTAGCAGGGATTTTAACCCACACCCACTAGGCCCTACATGATGGCGCGAACAGTGGTATTTAGATATCTGCATAACCACATGCGCGATTATTGCTATAGTTTACCGTATTATTGCTTGGAAGGACCTGTTTCATTAAAATAACGTTAGTGGATATCCGATTGACTTTGTCAGGAAAATCAGCAAATCTTTGCAGTGTAGTTACCAAATACTTGGCTATTAATGTCCATTAGACCCATACCAATATTGTGAAGAATGCGTTACGCTTATTTAGAAAAATTGATGCAACATCAGTGTAAGAATATGCACAGGTTTTTTTCACCTGAAAAATAATTAACGGCAAATGTATTAACTGCTACAAAGGTTGTATCAGGGTGGACACTGTTAATTTCGTGTAGGGATAGCTCACAAAAACATATCGAATATATGTTTTCAATTTTTTGTCGTAACAAAAAATTGTGGGAGAAATAATACCCTGAAAATAGACTTTCAAATTACATTTAAACTAAAATTTTAAAAACTATTTAAAATTAAACAACGAAACTTTGTGCAGTGTCTTATAAATAGAGACATGCAAAATTCGCGTTACCATTTCGTAGCAGTTTAAACTTCACTTTCCTATACATAACAGAGCATAATCTGAGATTTAATTGGCCACGAACTTTGATGTGTTGTCATTTACGTGTGTTACGTCTTTACAGAGATTGGCCTCTCTACCGTGTAAGCATTCTCCGCGGTAAGTCACGACAATATCGGCCAGCGGGAGACGTCGAAAAAGCCTATAGTCACTTGGAGTCTAGTCAGCTGTCGGAAAATAACGCTAATTTTGCATGTCTCTACTTATAAATGATTTTACTCCATTCTCAGTAATCGTACATCCAGGTAACTCCTCTGATAACCGAACGTAAATCGCTTTTGTCGAATGAATGCATCCTAACCACTACACAAATCAGGCACCCCATGCAGTGATTTAAAAAAAATGCTAATGATATTACAATACGTGTCAGTTGGTATGTAGACAATGAACAATTTATTGTTACTAGTAACAACGGGGTTGCTTTGATGTAAGATTCTGTATAACTTGGTGAACATTGCCATAAACTTGTGGCTTTTATTTTAATAGTGCAGTTTCCTTGTCCACAGAGTGCAACTTCTTTACACTAGATGAGTACTTGCTTTTACACCAGCCGTGTAACATATCTTAGATGATAAATACGTAGCAACAATTATTGCAACATGTATATTACTTGTACACGCCTTTAAAGGAAGTCGCAATGCATTCATATGTTTCTGGCGTTACAAAAAAAAATGCATTAATTTTACGTACGATTTTCTAGAAAACGGCTAACTCTAACAATTTTCGACAAGATGACCACTTTTAATAATCTTCCGCGCCTGTTTAGAATTCTGTGGTTGAACATGAATTGCAGTAAAGTGTTCCGAAGTAGTAACAGAAGTAAAGTGTCGTGACCCATTTGAACAATGATAGGCCAATCACATTACAAAACTAAATTAGGACTGAGAATGAAGTTTTTACTCATTTTCGGAATTTTGGGCATGTCCGGTTTTGAATGTTTGCTCCTCAAATTGTCTACGTGTTCCAGATAATCAATAAAGGCGGCCAAGGAACCGTTAGAAAATTGACTGCTCGTTTATTTTATACCATTGTTTGTATGGACGAATAAAAATCAAATATCTGCGTTATATTATTAGGAATTACGTAAATAAGGACCGAGGAGGCCGAGTGGTCAGACCATTCGCCTGCCACATCGGCAATCCGGGTTCGATCCCCGCCGGGGTCGGTCTCCGTATTTTCGTACGTGGGAATTGTGCCGAACGAAATCGCCGGTCGGCGGGTTTTCTCGGGAATCTTCCATTTTCCCCGCCTCTTCATTCCCGCACTTTTCCATCGTAGTGCCTTACTTCATGTCAGCCCCCGAGGAATGCAGTTTATCTACGACCTCCCACACATCTGATTCTGATTCGGAGTGCGATAGCCTGGCCAACCAAAATTTTCTTTATATAATCAAAAATTGTAGAATACAACTTTTAATTTATTATTTGTTGTCGTTTCCGTTTGATTCATTACTTTAATGTTTGTTTAATTCGTACAGCTTTTGTAGAGTACAAAATTGAATATGTCGCGGAAGATTTACTCGGGCATCCCCCTCAAACGATATTAATATTTTACGAATTGAATAGCAGAACTAATAATATCTACCAGTTTAGGACGAATAGGGACAGAAAGTTAAGGTCGTAGTAGGGGACTCACTTAATTGTGGAAATAGGCTGATAATGTCTTATGGGTTAGGGAAAGAAACTATAACATTTCATTTCGTGGAATAAACCCTACTCAAATTGTATACATTGAATGAAACGCTGTTAGCTGAAAACACAACACTTATTACTTCATACTCTTAGGTGTACGTGTTAGAGCAAGTAAAATTTGAAAATTTTCTGTTTATAGCGTTTAAAAATTGCATATCGAAGTAAACAATCTGATTAAATGACTACAAGGTTGTTACAATGAATGAATATTAATTGTTCAGTACATTTATGACAACAAATATTAATTATTAGTATATTAATGACATTTAGTTTCAGAATATATCAGCAAAATTCAACAGTGTTTATTATATATACATATATACAGAGAATGTATATATATATATATGCATTGTATATCATATACATACATAAATACAGTGAGTATATATATACACATATACAAAAAAACATATACGTATACAACAACGCGAAACTCAACTCCAATTAGGATGATCCCACTGAGAACAACGACCGTGTACTGCCTACAGCGAGTCTAGTATGTGCATATACACTTATATAACACCTTTAGTTGTGATATAGCAACTTACTAACTCATGTTTTACTATATCATCCCGATATTTGCTGTTATTCTTCTTGTATTTTACTGGATTAATGTCTCCGTCTTTTAGCTCGAAGTTATGGAATTTGGATTGGGAATAAATGTCCAAGTATTTCACAATGAACCAATTTTAAATGATACTTTTACAAAAAATAATTTTAAAATTTCTTAAGGAAAATGACTTATTTCAAAGACCTTTGAAGTGTATACGTCTACAACTTACAACAAATGCATTTTCACGAAAATAATTTTTCACGAATTTATTTGATTGCTTTGCGGGCTGATCGGCAGCCTTGCTTCATTGCCATTGCTAGCGTTTCTTTGTCCAGTGAAGAGTCTCGTTTGACTGCGACAATCAGGACAAGGTTACTGCGGCACCACACGTCTGTTATTGGCAGGTTTACAACACGCTGATGGTTAAAATCATCCAATCTTTGTTCATGAAACAGAACTGCCAATGTGCACACAAGTACTGGAACAAACTGGGACAACATTATGTTCACCTCAAATCCGTGGCTTCACTAATTCTGAAATATTAAACCATAAATATGCTGAATGTTACACTGTACAAAAGCTGAATAAGAGCGAATAAGATTTTAGAAAACAAATTCCAACGGAAATTTTTCTCCAAACATTTAAATTAGAAAACATTTATTCACACGTAGTTTGCGTGAAATTATATTTGTATCACTTTGTTTCAGTACTTTACGTGTACAACTGCATCTCTGCTTCGTGTTTATCAGCAACGTGTTTTTGTGTGCAAACATTATATATCTGAAATCCAAAAACCTTGAAAATTAAAACATCCAATCACTGAACACACTATGAAACATTTTCTCCGTCGATTTACGGAATTTCCGGTAAATATTTCTCCGGATACCTCCGTGAATTACAGGAAGCTTAGTTCTTAATACAACAGTAGTTTCCGTAAAACAGTTTCATCGCACGGAACTGAGTCATATTTACATGTCTATAATGCTACAATTGCATTTCTACAGATTTGCAGATTTACCTGTGATGTTATTAAATTATATCCGTAATATTTACATCTGTCTAACCCATACAATTTCGACTTTTTCTTGAAGTATCCTTTTACGGACACTATTTCAGTTTATTAACGGTACATTTCTGTTAAATTTTATAACGGTGTACATGAGAGTATTTCAAGTGGTACCGAATGCCAGTGGAAATTTTGTATGCTACTGAGTAGTAAACAAGTGTTGCTAAAAACTCTCAGAAACATTAGGTAGCACTGTTAAAAATAATTTTCGTTGTATCACGGAGAAGTGTTGATAAAAAATTCTCCAGAAATGACCGTTAATTTACGGGAGGCAACTAGCTCCCCGTATGGAAACTCGCATATTTATGTGAATTCTTTGGGATGCAGGCACAATAATGTCTACAGTTATTTATTCAGATTTTTCTCGCAGTTTTACCTATGTTTAATTATTGAAACATAATTATGTATAACTGTGCTACAAAATAATGTTTCCGTTAACTATACTGACGTTTCCGTAAAATTGCCCGTAAATTCACGGAAATTTTTACAGTGCACGAATCAGAGCTTCAGATGAGCTAATAAATCACTAAAGCAAATCAGTTCAAAAATATTCTCGCGAAAACTACCGATCCCTATTCGTTTTGAAGAAGGTTATTATTTTCCAGTGGCGGCTCGAGGGTTGTTGTCAGGGAGGGCACAAGTTGCAGAGATCTGTACACTCGTGTGAACACACCGCCGTATACTAATGACCATGTAATATCTACTGACTACTTATTGTATTGTGACCAGTCAGTAATAATACATACCAGCGTGTCAGTGGATGTAGCCTCAACTAGCGCACAACCATATATACAGTTCTCTGCTAATTGTATCCTCCTTGGCAACAACTTACGAGCCGTCACTGTATAGGCAGTTCGGAATAAAGTGAGCACTCGAAAAAGCCCCGCTAAAGATCTATTTCCAGTCAATTCGTATCTTTCCTCGTGTAACGGCTAACGACGGGAAAGTCTAACCTCCTGGGACTCGTCACTTTATGTTTGCGCGTGTTAAGATAAATTGTTCAGTCGATAGGTACATATATAGTTTGATAAAAAATAAGTTTATTAATTATATAAAATACAACTATATCGCTGTCGGTTGATTTTGTTTCAGTATTGTTTTATTTAAATACGAATAAACACGGAACTATGTTGTGTTATTTCGTTGCCAACCATACAAACAGTATAGTGACTGTCGATAACAGCTAGTGGTATTTTTCAAAGGTTAAATAATTAGTTTTCACTTTATTCCGAACGGCCTATAACAATTTATAACTAATTCGTAGGGCCCGGTAATTTTCGCGGAATTAATTTTGCCCCACTTTGTTTCAGTGTCGTACGTGCACAACTGCAGCTCAACTTCATGATTGACAGAGTGCTTTTGTGCAGAGTTAGTATTCATTTGACTGTACCAATCAGTACATGGATAACTGACACAACATATTTGTGATTTGCGCGCTTAACCTCGTGACGCTGGGAGTTACGGCATCCAATCACTGACCACAAAGCAGCGATGCAGGTGCGCACGTAAGGCACTGAAACAAAGTGCTGCAAAAATCTTTTCGCGAAAACTACCGGGCCCTACTAATTCGTTACTGAAATTCCGAGGCTGTACACTAGATATTCAGAACCCTTCACACCTGATAAAAGTGCAGAAAGTTTAATAGTTAGATATGCACATACCCTGCTCGGCACTAGGTGTCTTAAGATCGTGTTCTTCCCGCCGAGGGCTGAGAAGTAATGACAACAGCTGAATGTAGGAGCTATTGACGCCATGAAAACAGAAGACCGACTGCACGACCTATGCAGACGCGCGTACTAAATAGACAGACACAGACGGTAAAGTTGTAGAGTGTAAGGGGAGGGTTCTTAAATACCCGCCATAAAAACAATTAATGTTGGCCGGCAGTTACAAATTGCTCCGCTAGGGAGGGAGGGGGGGTTGGTGGGGATCATTGTCAAGGGAAGTAGGCAGGCCGAATTAAAAAGTAGGAAGGGCGAGAAAAACAAAAATAAGTGACGAAGGTCACAGAATTAAAAAAGTGCATGGTTAACACGAAAACACGAGGGCCGCTGTGGCGAAAAAAGCGCAGGCCATGTGCAGAATTAGCGTCGCGTCGCTGTCATCCGGTCACTGGCGTGGGACAGGATGTCCAATATAACACAGACGAGACACTAGTTACCAACCCAACACACCACACTGACCCGACAAAACACTGTGCGACACGTCGAACAACCGCGAACCTATGACCACATGTCCGGTGTCCGAGATTGGTCATTGTAACACTTTGCAGTTGTATACTCGTCCGAGTGCACATTATTTCCCAGTAGCTAAGCTCTGAGGTTAAGGGGGATTGATCCCTGTCAGATCGGTTTTACGATTTTTCTTATAAATTAGGGAATAGACACATTGTTTTGCTTTTCTCACTCTGACAAGTCATAGTTTATTGTTTCATTCACTTTTTGGAATCCACATGGCACTGTTTCTGTTAATGTTGTGGCCTCTGTAGCCGCTCCCGTAAATAAAGCAATTTTTCCTTTTCAGCTGTATCCCGCTGCAAAATAATGAATATATTATGGTTCCAGCAATTACAGAAAAATGATTAAGTATTTATCTATGCCTTGCCGTGACAAAAATTTTCAAACATCGACTGGAATAGAAGTTATCGAGAAAAAACAGATAAATCCAAAGTGGTATGGATCAATACCCCTTAAGCATACTACTATTACTTTGTTTACGTCACGGTAATGGTTTAATATGATCACATTATATGTCCTCAAACAGAACAGGACCTTGACAGAGGAACAATAAGGAAAGCAAATAGGAATCGACCAGGGCATGTTTGGGCAAGCACACCATCGTTCCTCTTGAGTGATGCCTGGATGATTCAAACCACGATGGATAGAGCTGGGGATTGAACACGGGTTATCCCGAATGCGCGGTAAGTTTGTACTTTAAAAAATCAATCCAACATTGTAAAATGACTGAAGTCTAGTTAGTGCCAAAAGTGATACAGACATTCAAATTATAGACCAACTAATACGAAAAACGTTTGTATACCTATGCATTAATGATTCGGCGTGATTAGATTAGAATACCGTCATTTATTTCGTACTAAACAAACTTCGTTTTATACTAAGTAGATAGATTTAAAATGTTCTGGCACAAGGGGATGGGGGATCGGATTGTCGGAGTCGATGATGACGTCACCAGCCGCCATCTTTGATGACGTCACCGGCCGCCATCTTTGATGACATCACCAGCCGCCATATTAAATGACGTCACCAGCCGCCATATTGGATGACGTCACCACCGCCGTATTGGATGACATCACCGCGCGATCTTTGATGACATCACATTCAAATTAAAAAAAAATTCAAAAATTTAAAAATCAATAAATTCTATGCCCGCCATCTTGTTTCCGGCGTCCATTTTGTCCGCGATACCTAGCGTCAATTGTTTTACTTAAATGTAGGCAATCTTCTTGAAGGGGTTTCCTCCGAGCCTTCCGAAAAATTTTTCTAAATAGCATTCCTACTAACCCCACTCATACCTCATAATGTAAAAACGTAATTCTAGTAAAAATAAGTTAAGTAATTTACATTACCACAGCTCTACGGGTTCCTCCTCCCCTTCGCCAGCTAATAACCTAAACCCGACTCATATGTTAGCAATCCCCGAACTATTACCATAAAATCCAATAAAATAAAGTATAGGGGTTTTCTCCGAGTCTTCCGAAATTTTTTTCTAATTTTCATTTAAACCTAACCTCACTTTCACCTCATAACGTAAAACATCTCTTATACAAAATTAATTTAAGTAATTAACTATATCCCACCTAGGCGAGCTCCCCACCACACCCCCTAGGTATTCCAGAACAAGTTTCAATAAAATCCAATGAAATAATCTATAGGGGTTTTCTCAGAGTATTCCGAAATTTTTTCGATTTATCATTCCTATCAACCCCTACCCGTACTTCATTATGTAAAAACATCTTTCTAGTAAATAATTTAAGTAATTAACTATACCGCACCTGAACGAGGTTCCCTAACCCTTTCCCATGCTAATAACTTAAATCCGACCCCTATCATAGCTATTCCCGAACAAGTTTCAATAAATCCAATAAATTAAAATATAGAGGTTTTCTCCGAGTCTTCCCAAAATTTTTCGATTGTACATTCCAATCATACCCCACTCATACTTTATAATAAAAACATATTTTAGAGAGAATAAGTATGTATTTATATCTCACCTGTGGGATCCCCCAGCCTCCCCAAAGCTAATAACTTAATCCCAACTCTTTTCCTATCCATCCCTGAACAGATTCCATAAAATCCAATCAAATAAAATATAGATAATTTCTCAAAGTCTTCCGAAATTTTCTCGATTTTGCATTCCAAACACACCCCACTCATATTCCATAGTGAAAAAACTACGCAAATAAATACACCACACCTGGACGGACTCACTACCCTTCCCCATGCTAATATCTTAAACCCAACTCATATTCCAACTATCCTTGAACGAATTATAATACATTCAATCAAACTAACTATAGTGGTCTCCTCTAAGCCTTCCGAAAACATTTCGATTTCGCATTCCTTCCTAACCCCACTCATACCTCATACAGAAAGTATATTTCTATTAAATTTAAAAAAAACCAACACTATATACCTAGACAAGGCTTCCTTAGCACCCTCCCGCAATATCTTACAATATGTCATTGCAGATGTCTACCCCCTCCCTCATCTTCTCAAGCCTTTATTATTTTCCCTTCTTCCCAAGTCAGCACATGCATGCTAATCACGGGCTCAACACGTGACACTCCTCGCCTCCATACCATGATGTCATCCTATACCACCTCCCCCCCCTCCAGAGTCAGCATGTACAGTCATGGACACAAAAAATGGGCCAACTCTTGGAGGTGGAAATTTGTCTAAGTCCCGCTTCGGGTATGTTCGGCAGGCAGGCCTTCGCGCGGGAGACTGATGAGCGCGAGGCGTCACACAACGGCAAGCGAAGGCTGTGGGGAAAAAGGACACAAATCGCAACAAGATATTGCGGTTAACAAGTTCTTAGCAGCCTTTAGTAGAGAATAACCGTGGATGATATTTCATGGTC
>PNEQ01078332.1:0-36978 GCA_003012365.1 Medauroidea extradentata | reverse complement strand
AACTTCCTTAACTTGCTAGTAATGTTACATTTGCGCCATCTCGCTAGGTACTCCTGTAATAAAGAGCTAGCCAATTGACATCAACTTCCTTAACTTGCTAGTAATGTTACATTTGCGCCATCTCGCTAGGTACTCCTGTAAAGAGCTAGCCAATTGACATCAACTTCCTTAACTTGCTAGTAATGTTACAAAAGCGAGTTTCTAACTCTGCTCAAGACAGTATGCCTGGCTGGCAGTGCAGCGTGTTCAGGGTTACGTTTTTCCCCAGAGACCACTATACCTGCGTCCGCTATGCTTATCTGCGAAAAGAAAACAAACTTCAGACTACTTGCGAATACGACTTTTAAGACGCCACACACGTTGGAACCGTTATTTCAAATCCCTCCCACATCTGAAAACGGCTTTTCCAGACGGTCGTTCCTCAAGGAATTTTCTCGAAGCTACAACTATATTGAACTTTGCTTCAGTGACGGGTCCAATGAAATGATAGGGTCACAGTTTTAAAGTCCCACAGTAAAATCGTTAGGGCGGGAACTCTGCTCGCGAATTTACGACATTTGTCGTAGAGGCGATATCACTATACATGTGCTAGCCAGCATCGCTCGTACCGCCTCATCGATATTTGTCTCACACACAAAGACAGGTTTCACCACGCGGTCGCCTTAAGGGCGCGGTATACTGCAATTTTCATCATCGTTATTTAATTTTGTATTTGTACCAGATATTTTTTTCTTATTTTAGACACAAAATGTGACTAAATTGGGCTCTTATGAAATTTTTTTATCTCTCATAGTTTTCGCGTAATTGCTTGATAAAGTCATATTTTGCGTGTTTTCGTTTTAACGACTGCACTAAAACCAACTGATATACCAAACTCAAAAAAATCACAGTGGATAAAGACATTGCAGACTACAATGTCATGCAAATAAAAATAAATAATAAACATTATTTGTATTTTTAAAAAAATATTGAATTTCAAACATTTTTTATTTTCAGTTTCAGCATTTTTTTAAAATTCAAATAATGTTTATATTTTAATTTTATGAGCATGTCATTGTAGCCTGTAATGTCTTTATCCACTGTGATTTTTTTTGAGTTTGGTATATCAGTTGGTTTTAGTGTAGTCGTTAAAACGGAACATGTAAAATATGATTTTAACAAGCCATTGCGCGAAAACTATGAGAGATAAAACAATTTCATAAGAGCCAAATTTAGTCACATTTTGTGTATAAAATAAGAAAAAAAAGTCTGGTTCAAATAAAAAAATTAAAAAAATGGTGATGAAAATTGCGGGAGACCGTGCCCTAACACACGTGGTGGGGCTGCAGTGGCTGAATGGTCAGACCATTCGCCTCTCACCAAGGTGATTCGGGAAAAATTCCCGGCGGGGTCGGACACCGGACTTTCGCACGTAGGAATCCTGCCTGACGATGCCATTGGTCGGCGGGTTTTCTCGGGGATCTCCCGTTTCCCCCGGTGCTGCTCCATACTCACCTCATGTCACTCCTCGCCAGCGCTGAAGACCTCGATGGCTGACCAAACTCTCTCACTCACACAGCACGCGGGCATTGTTGGCGGGTCATCACTCGTGACGGCAAACACACGTGTTTGGACTAACGACCCACAGTTGTCGTGGATACACTCTGAGACTTAACACGACACTCCGATATCCGTCGACTTGACACTGAGGCAACTACAGACACTTTACGACGGTGTGACTGGTAATATTTGCCCAGTCTAATAGGCACGAGATTGCGTCAGAGCCAACGGACTATGAACACGACACGACGCTCCTGGTCAGGTCTGTCCTTCGCGGCTGCTAGGCGTAAACTATGATAAAAAAAATTGTTAATGTTATTGTCAGGGAATGGAAAATTTCGCGGGTCAAGTTTCCAGCACGTTAAGGCGGCCGCCTGGCGAAGAGCATGTTTGTGCGTGTGAGGCGCATGTATTGTGATATCGCCTCTACGGCCAGAATCGTAAACGCGCGCGCAATGATCCCGCCGTGACGTTTACATTGTTTGACTTTAAGCTGTGACCTTACCATTTTATTAAGACCCGTCACTATAGCGAAGTCCAGTGTACTTGTAGACCTTGAATTCGAATGAATCCGTTACGTATATCTTGAGAATAAACTGCGTGGAAATACCTATTTGAGCGAAGTTTGAGAGCTGGGAACTTTCTGCTACACTACATATCAGGGATGCGGTACTTGTTCTCTTGCAGTTTTTGTTACTGACTCAAAGTTCTTCATGGTGTATCCAGTGAACAGCGATGAAACAAACCGTAGAAGAAATGTTCTAAAATTAATTTACAAATTCACTGTCCCTAATCAAAGGTAGGGTCCGGAACATTTCGCCAAATAATGTAGGAAGAATTAAGACTTTAAATAATTGTGCCTTAAAATTCTTTGAATCATTTGATCACAGTGTATCAGAGGTGTGATGAATAGTCACTGATTTTTACTAAAAAGGATTTTCCACCAACTTATTTCAATGCATTATAACTAGAGACTAGAAATTTTCGCGAAAATATTTTTGCTGCCGATTTGTTTCAGTGCTTTACATGCCCACCTGCAGATTTGCTTCGTGGTTAGGTACAGAAAAATTTCGCGAATTCAATGACCTGCGTGTTAGAATTAACTTTCCTATGTATGCTCAAGTCCCGACTATTTGTCCACTAGCTGTTACTCAGTGGAACAACAGACAATGAACGAATAAACGGGTCTTGACTGTGCATAGTGTAATGGATTCTAGCGTGTAGGTCTTTGAATTCCCGAAATGTTCCTGTCCCTGTTCATGGTCAGTGAGTGGGTTTTTTAAACTAGTGTCTCAGAGTTCTACCAGCAAATCACAGACGTGTGGTCCCAGCCAATGAGCGACACCTCTGTTCAAATTCACTATACCAATATTAATGAAACAGAGCTGTAGATATGCAGTTAACAGGCTGTGTCAGTGTTTCAGGCGTATGTATGCAACCCGCATTAACTTAATATAAATCAAGGCTAATATTATGTTCGCTATAGGAATAAGAGTGTTACACATATCAGTGTTATCTTTGCACTTTATATAAGACACAGTTGTTTTGATTTTCGTGCGTTCTGCAAAATAAAGTATAACGAACGGTTGCATTATCAACGTGATACTACAACACGTTTTGTAAAATTTGTGGCAACCATTCTTTATACTTGACTTCGGCAAACGCATTGTAAATAAGAATGACTCTGTCTCTTATAAAACACGAAGATAATGTTGATATGTGTAATAATCTTACTGCTATAGCGATAGTAATATTAGCCTTGATTTATATGAAGTTAATGCGGGTTGCATACATACGCTTGAAACACACACATGGCCTCTTAAGGCATTGAAATAAGTTGATACTAAATTCTTTTCACAAAAAATCAGTGCTTCTAATCATGAAATATTCCTGAAGAATAACTAGCTTGCAAAGGAAACAAGCGGCGTATCCCATGCGAATGTAAATGCAGCCGAATTCAAGAACATGTAAGAAGGTGGACTATTGCCGTCAAGTCGTTCAAACCGCAATTTCCTGCTCTTCTGCTAAGGTTATTCATGATGAACTGAGGACTTCTGAAGCTCTAGTTAATATTTACACTGTCAGTCAATTTATATATTTCATCAATTCTTAGGGGCCTGAAAAATTCGCGTTTTATTTAGGGTACAGGTTAGAATTCGAATAACTGTGAGCTCGTGTCGGTTTCGCAACTGGACATTGACTCACGTGACACCTCCTGGACGGCACTGAACCAATAGTAAAGAAGCAACTAAATGCAGACCCAATCATGTTTGATGTCTGTCAGAGAGCAGCCAATGAACAGCTACTTTAGTACACATATATTCTTGGAGGCTAGCCTACACGTCACTGAACTCACAAATATTTTCGGTCTCTGCCAAATGTCAGTGTAAACAATACAGAGTAAGTAATAAATCCTGTGTATAGATTTCACTGTACTTTATAGGGAAAGTCGAAGGACACAACAAGATTTAATATTATTCTCTATAATTAGGGACTGGAAAATTTAGCGAATTCAATGACCTACAGGCTAGAATCCATTATACTATACATACTCAAGCCCCGTCTATTAGTTCATTGTCTACTGTTCCACTGAGTAGCAGCTAGTTGACTATTAGTCGTGGCTTGAGTATGTATAGTACAATGGATTCTAGCCTGTAGGTCATTGAATTTGCGAAATTTTCCAGTCCCTATCTATAAGGCGTTTTGAGACAGTGACCGTTTATGTTTCATTGTCTATAACTAGGGCCACGGTTTTGTCGCGAAAAGATTTTTGCCCCACTTTGTTTCAGTGTCTCACGTGCACAACGGCAGCTTTGCTTCGTGGTTATTAGCAGCGTGTCTTTGTTCAGACACGTTTCTCATTTGACTGCAGCAATCAGAATAAGGTTATTGTGAGTCTGTACGTCTGTAATTTGCCAAGGCAAATGAGAGTAAAATTATCTAATTACGGGCGATGTAACAGACCTGTAGACGTGCACATGACGCATCGAAACCAAACGTTGCAAAAATCTTCTCACCATAAAATCGTGGCTCTATCTATAACGGACGTTTGCTACCATGCACATAAGAGCCAGAGAATGTTCACCCGTAGTTGTTAGTTAAAACTTGGAACATTTAGGTTAAATATACTGGCGCAGTGGGCGTACAGAGTCTCAGGAACTAAGTGCAGAGATAACGTGCATAGAGAGCATGACCGCTTCATGTCATAACGCGACGTCGAGCCCCGTGCGTCTCGTCGGGTTCACGAGACGCAGTCACCTATTTGTTTGTACCGTAAATTCCGCATCTCAAATGTACGACCACGCCTGGTGGAAGAAGCATCGTTTCCTATCGGCACTGCGACCGTACGAGCAGAGCTGCTATCTGTCAGTGCAGCGCATTGCGCTAGATTCGCTCGCAGTCCTACCTAGCCCACATGTCGTGCATCTCGAGAACAACGAACACCCCGATGGACAGTGCAAAAGATTTTGCACAAGAGACTGACGTTGCATGCGTATAAAGTCCAGATATTACATGCTTTGCACGAAGATGACAGACCACGCCGTTCAGCTTTTGCAACAGACACTTTGCAACGGGTCACTGCGGATAATGTGCACCTTGAACGCGTGTGTTTTCCGACGAGGCTACCTTCCACGCATGTGCCAAGGTCAACGGCACAATGTTCAAATATGGGGTTCACAGAATCCTCATAGTGCTGTTGATTGGGGTGCTAATTTATCGCGAGAAAAGTTGACCAGGTGTCAAGTGACGTGATCTTGTCTTACGTTCCTCTTTCATTATTGGTGTGTCCACACTTGACTGGTCTGTTGATAACACTGTTGCGCCAACAGCGAACGTTTGTGTTTCGCTTGCAAACATGTGCCACATAACCATCATAGAATCATACAAGGAGCAAGATACTACACTGTTTTGTAAAATACGCTGGAGCGAAAGATTCCATCATCTCTAGTCGTGGAGCATGCGGGATAGTCTCATAAAGTTAATGTTTGGTACACAGAAGGTCATAGGTCCATTATTTTCTGGTGATGAGTCCTTAACGTCTATCAGCTGGGTATGCTATAACGGTGGTGCCTCACCTGCTAGACTTGCAACCTGTTGTGCTTCTTCGGCAAGATGGCTGACCTCCACATTGGGGAATAATTGTCTGTAACTTCCTGGTGGATGGAGCATTATGGTATCATTTCATGGCCATCACTATCGCCCGGTATCACCCTCTGGGCTTTCCTCTTGGGTTTTTACGTGTATGACAAAGTGTATGCAAAACTTGTTCCGGATCTCGGTTCACTGAGAAGAAGGCTAACAATTGCTATTGAAGGTATCACTCCACAAACATTGTCAAATATATGGCGAGAAATCGGTTAACGTTTGGACATTATACAAGGCGACCTTTTCGAAGTTTGTTCAATCAGTCGTGTGTGAACAGTTAATGCTGGTTCCATATGTTGTCGCAAACAGAACACCTCTTACTTTGATGGTGTTTGTGTAGTAAATGTTTGAAACTATGCAAAGACTGTATTGTCGTCACGTATGTAAGGTACCTATCTACCTGCGCTTGAAACACATTGCAACGAGTTACAAGTTTGTACATCTACGAAAAGAAAACACATTTCAAACAATGTTTCTATCAGTTTAAAAAATAGGATCGCTTATTGAAAACAAGATTTTTAAGACTCTCAAAATGGCTAAAAACAGCCTTTTCAAACTACCGTGTCTAGGAAAATTTCGACCGTATTGGAAAAACAAAATAATATAAATAAACACTAGAATTAAAACAATAAGTATCGCAAATAAAATAATACGGTCACCGCTTAAAATCCCATAGAAAAATGAATAATAGTAAAGCTCTGCGCGCCAATTGCTGGGTTTGTATGTAGAGGCGATAATGTATTATATACGCCGGCCGACGTCACTCTTAACGCTTCATCGGTTTTGTGCCTCACATGCTCCAACGCAGCCTACTTAGATATGAACCTTTAAGACTGTGTTTGTGTCGGACAGGTGGGTTCAGTCTTATAACTGGACGTGTTATGCACCACTAGACTATGTGCTAATTGTTACGTTACACATGTATGAAATATTGTACAGCTTTGAATCAGTTCTATAAAATGTTGTTTTAATAAATATTGACTTTACATGACCAATACGTTCTTTGTAACACTGTTTCAAATCCTAAAGTGTCTTAGCATGTTTTACTGAGACCATAAATTTTGCTCATATTCTGCTAATGCATAACACCGTCACAAACTGTGTTTTTTATGATTCATTCATAAAGGTGAAATGAGCCAAAATAACAATTCTTTACCTTCATTTTAAAGCAAGAAAATTTCCCTGCAGCATATTCAAAGTACCAGTTAGACTCACTGCATTGATTTTCAATTGATAGGACATAATATAATGATATTTCCACATAACGGTCACATACGAAAATCTGATTGAGACGAGCCAACAGCAGCAAAGGCGGCAACACTTAAACAGCAAAACATTATCTTAAAGTATTACATCTATTAAAACTGTAGGAACAAACCAAAATATATCGACTGTTCTCTGTTACATTGCAGAGTTTATAATTTTCATGGGGAATATTTTGGAAACACAAGGGAAGATTGAAAGTTTCTGTTTGTAAGTCACATAAAAGTTCACTTATTTGTCCTGCGTCCTACGTACCGCGGTTCGGTTGAAGTTAACATCAAATTTTTTAAGTGGATGTCAACACATTTTGCGTGAGTGTGAACAATTTGCAACAAACTACACCATAATATCTTCTATAGTGTGACTAAACCCGACCTATAAATAATCGATCACATTAATTTGTTACATCACGTAGAACGTTTTCTCTTGCAAAACTTTATAAAAAAATGTACCAATTTGGTAACTATAGGACGAAAATGAGAGTTCCCTAAAAAAAACCTTACGGACGCGTGTATTTACACCAAAATTATTTTACCATTCATACTTTCTTGGTACACCTACATATCTACGTGGTAATTTCCCTGACGAATTATTATGATGTATTAGCAAGGATTTCCTCATCGTCGTCTGTTACATCCTTAACATCTATAGACGTTAGGTTTCCATATTATATGGTCTTAGTTCATTGGGCAATCCATTAGCAGAATTTTTTTTTGTAAAAATATCGCGTAATTTGTTTGAAATGTTCTTGCAGCGAGAGTGGATGATGAAGCGAAATATTATGGACATACGACACTGCCGTCATGCCGTCGCTCTTGGTCCTCTGGGAAGAAATTGTCTCCCAATGACGTTGCATGGAATATAGTTTTACGCAGATTATACCGAGAAGTAGCGGAGTCTCGGTTAGTGTATGATGAAGACGGGAACATTTCGGGAGTTCAATTACCTGTATGTTAGAATAAACTATCCTGTGCCTACTCAAGTCCTGACTATCTGTCAACTAGCTGCTACTCAGTGGAACAGCAGATAATGACCGAATATACGGGGGTTGAGTATTCATAGTACAGGTCATTGAATTCGTGACATTTTCCTGTCCCTATAGCTAGAGATGACTAGAGACATGCAAAATTCACGTTATTTTCTGACAGCTGACTAGACTCTAGTAGGCTTGTACAACGTCTCCCGCTGGCCGATATTGTCGTGACTTGCCGCGGAGAATGCTTACACGGTAAAGAGGCCAATCTCTGCAAAGACGTAACACACGTAAATGACAACACGTAAGTTCCTGGCCAATTGAATAGCAGATTATGCTCTGTTATGTATAGGAAAGAGATGTTTAGTCTGCTACCAAATGATAACGCGAATTGCGAATGTCTCTAGAGATGGCGGTATATCGCGAAATTTGTTTGTGCCAGCATACCCTTGAAAACACTGTAGTTTCTTACAACGTATATAGGATTGGGTGATGTACGCCTGACACAATGTAGCTGTCTGCAGACAAATATCAGTAGAGGCCGGAAGAATTCGCGAGTTAACTGACCTGTAGGCTAGCTTCCAAGAAAACTTGTGAAATCGTGCAAAGAGCAGCTGTTTATTAGCTGCTCGCTGATACAGTGAAATGGGCCAGTATTCAGTTACAGTTTTATTATTGGCTCAGCTACTTCCAGGAAGTGTCAACGACCAATTGTCAACGTGATGCAGACTTATAGTTGCTGGAATGCTATCTTGCGCCCTAAAGAAAACGCGAATTTTTCAGGTCTCTAAATATCAGGCATCAAATAGCTGGATTCTTATTGCCTCAGTCAAATAGGGCAACAGCTCCACGTGCAAGAGAAAGCCAGTAACAATATAATAAGCTGAAAGTGTGATGAAATCCAGCAGTCAAGTTTTCCCGCGATAAACGATCGTCTCTACCTATAGTATGACGGTAAGTTCACTGACCCAGTTAAATGGGGACTGAAGTGGAAACATTTTCTTAAGAGCCCATGTCATTTACCATGCTGAGTTTTTCTGAATTTCTTTCCTATTCAATAACTAGCAAGTTTTATTTGGAAACATTTCAACAGGGATTTAGCTAATTACTTTAATTTTCATTGTGTACATGCTATTAGAAATATTAAAGCGTAGTCACGGAGTAGTTAAGGTTATTTAAAATTTAATATAATATTTATCCCTCACCATGTAATAAATATTAAATAACTCCTGGTACCAGCTTAGTCCAATAATACAAACGTAATAGAAAAATGTAATGTTTCTTTTAAGAACAATTTCCGGTAATTTGTGAAACCCTTTATTAATATTACAAAAACGAATAATTTTAACAAAAGAGGTAACTCTTGTTAATAATATTAATTTAAGTTTAACAAATGAAGGATGTGGCCAATAACCGGCAATGTTTCTTTATAGCAACATTACTTTTCTCAATCAGATGCGTGTTATTGGATGAAATCGACGCTGGGAGTTATTTAGAATTTATTATTTGCTGAGAGAGCATTTTTATTTTAAAATTTAAATTAGCTTAATTACTTCTTAGTTACGCGTTCATTTTTCGAATACAATGTACTTAATGAAAAGTAAAGTAATTAGCTACGTCCATATTGAAATATTTTCAATTAAATCTTGCGAAAATTTTTATTTGGAAGGAATTAAGAAAAACTCAACATAAAAGTGGCACGCGCATAGCTTCGGGCGACAGAAGTCTATTAGTTAGAAAATTACTCAACGCGCAAGCGTAATGCGTTCGTTTATTTTAATAACATTCATAGAACATTACAAACGTGTATAATTACATTTCAGGTTCTCCGCTAATTTTACAACTTATTTTCTTCTGGCAGAAAATAGCTAAAATTTGAGTTTTTGCGGTCCCTTTAAATCTTTACGCAGAAACTTAAGACAAGTACAGGCATGCCGAATGCACCTTAATATTTAACATTACGTCGTGAAATGACAAGGTCTGCACTGAATTTGTTATAGAGAAAGTTGTCGGCGAGAAAACTGCACGCCAGTTGTATGATTGGCCATACCTTAGCAAGTATATTTTTGGGATAACTTCAGTGGGAGTAACAGCGATGACTCGCACACTGGTGAGAGTGAGAGATTTTGGTCAGCGGTTAACATCGAGATCTTTAGCGCTGGTGAAGGGTGACATGAGGTGGGTATGGAGCGGTACCGGAATGAAGGAGCGGGGGAAACGGGAGATCCCCGAGGAAACCCGCCGACCAACGGCATCGTCCGGTACGATTCCCATATGCGAAAATCCGAGGACCGACCCCGCCGGGAACCGAACCCCGGATCGCCTTGGTTGGAGACGAGAGGTCTGACCCCTCGACCACAGCGCCCCCCCCCCCTCCACACTGGTGAGAGAGACGTGAGGTGAGCAAAACAGTGACGTTATGCTAATATTTAAAAGTACTTAAGCTGATAGTAAATTCTGTGCTAAAGTAGCTTAATGAATGTTACATGAAACTAGAACTTAAATTAATATAATAGCGTTTACGGTAGAAAAATCACGATTACATGATCAGGTATATTTTTACAGTATACCAACACCTCAAGAAAAAAAATAGCTGTTAAAAATTTTATAGCGAAACGCATTAGGAAATGATGTCTTTATATCTAATTGTAACAAGTTTATATATTCAAACAATAGAATAATACGTCCCAAATACGTTTTTCTGTCGAAATAATCTTGAAGGGGATCGCGCGACCTTGCTGGTGGCAAAATGTCACACATGATCCCACTCGGGGATTTCACGTTGGTGTGCCAACTGTTTTCGCTTGAAGGTGTTCTGGACACTGCACTGTTTGCACTTCGCTCTTCAAGAGAAGTTCTTGACGCCCGCTTAGCAGGATTACTCAACATGCAGATCCAAGAAGACGTTCACCTAGACGAGAATGTAGGCGCAGGAAAGATGGCCGAGATACTCCAGACGTGCGAGCACCTTGACGCTGAGTAACTAAACAAACGAGAAGCGATATTTAAATACGTTTCTGAAGAACTACCGTCGTTACCTTTCTGAGGTGAAATAGAACACGAAATGATTCTCAAATCAAATAGTTTGAACGAAAAATAGGAATATACATTATTAACGTACTCTCCGAAGGATATATAGACTTTTTGAGACAACTTTCCTATCTGTGTACGTGACAGTAAAAACTTTTGAACCTGTAATCTGAATTCCTCCAAACTCGGTACACGTGTACAATTATGGAATATGGTCTGGTAATAATTAGTTTTTAACCACCGCATATGCTAACTTTTTTTAAATTCAGGCTACTTGAATTTAGTGGTGAGATATCGTATTTTGGGAATTATTACGCCAGTATAAAAAATAACTATATTTGGACAGATTATCTTCAAATAGTTATATTTAGTAAGGTTTATTTATGCAAGCCTGCTATTTGTAAAGGTACTACCGCAACAGTAAATACAAATTTATGCGGTACATCGTGGGACCAATTCTAAACTGATTTTATAATCAACAGATGGTGATTTAAGTTTTTAGTCAAGTACGGTCGCCATTTTGTTATATGTAAGCCATTTATATGTATTGATGAACATTTCCAGTCCTTACCAATAAATAGGAACCAGTTCGCATTTCAGATTTTATCACAAACTATATTTTCTAACACGGTTACGTGTTTGCATCGCTTTCAGTTAGATCGTAGTTTATTAGACACATCCTGTAGAGCTCTTAACCAATAACAAATCTAAGGACATGAGCTTGTATTGTCAGACCTTGGTTGTAAACGTCTACTGATTGGACCAGCGGCTAACATACAGACATTACACGATGAAGGAAACAAAGTACAGTCTGTGGTACAGTGAAGTCTAACCTACAGGTTGCAGGTTGTTTAACTTGAGAACATTTCCTGCAAGCCACGTGGTACGGAGCGACCAGCAACGATTTTCTTTTGTCGCTTGGAAAACAAACTTACAATAAAACGTCAAAATATAGTTGTTGCGCTGTCGAATTATGTATGTTTCTGTGGCAAAGAAGGTTAAATATTATAATATATGACCTAACAAAACAGAGTCGAAATAAAATAATTGAACATTTGATCTCAACTAGGATTATTACAATATCTACTGTAATACTATTATTACATAAATACGAGCACTTTTGCTATGGAAATACAAAACACAATAGGGAAAATTCCTAGAACATTTTTTTAATATTTACCTGATTCCTCCAAATTACCTCGGCACTAAATGTAGCCAGGCAAAGCAAGCTCCGGGAGCGTTGTAATTTTCGAATTATTCAGTTTAAAAAAATGCTAACTTTTCAAACGCCGTCGTAAACGTTGAAGACGCGTTCTTATTGGCTAACACATTTATGACGTAGTCTTACTTGTTTTGTTTAGCCGTCGCCCACCAGACAGGCATTACTGTGTGTATTGCAATTGTTCACGGACTGATCAAATGTAGCGAACCCGGTTATGCAATAGCTAGCTCTGGAAATTCGTCCGTTGTTAAGACATGCGTGGTTGTAGATTTGATAGTTAAGAAGATTTTACTGGTGTTTATTTTAAAGAAGTGATAACAGCAATGTATTAGTAGATTTCACTCATTGCTACGTTTTAGTTACATTTAAACCTATAGGTTTGAGTTTGTCAATTTAATTTAAATTCCAGAGTGGTAATAACTTACTACGAATTCATTTTAATGTTTCAGATCCGGTTTATAATCATAATTTCGGGCTTGAAAAGTTATCCGAATGAAGTTCGCATGCGTACAAAAAGTGAACCTATCGAGTTAATGTAACCAAACCTGACACAGACTGGTGCTCGAACCTTCTGGTTGCGCGAGTCAGGAAAATAATATAGCAGATACATTTTTTACTTAAAAATAAATATTTTCTCTCAACAATTTTTACGTTTCTCGTGAATGGCATTTGAGTATCTGTGCTGCCATCTCAGGGCAAGTTTCGCAAGACCCCGCCCACCCCTCAAATTATCGGTCAATCACGGGTGCCTTGATCTCGCCTATTGGCTTATGATGTTGCCTCAGCCTGTGGAACAGCCAAAAACACTACAGCTGCACAGATTTCGTCGCAAACTGCAAGCTATTGACTGCCAGTTTTAACTTAAAATAACTTATTTATTTAATGCTAATCTTGTCATATTGTACACAATATACAGAAATAATAATTACATATGTAAACTGTATTTAATTCGTTAATAGCAGACTATTAGCCTTGCAGTTCCCAAGATTTGTCAGACGGTTTTATAGTTAAGATTTTATTCTGAGTTAATTGCATTTTATTGCTGCACAAAGGAACTACTGTCACACTCTTCAGAGTTCCAGTCATACTCGTTTTTACCGCATAAACTACTTTATTGAACACAATTTCTCGACCTGAACTTATGTTGCTGTAGTTGGTGTGTTACATACAATAAAATGTATAGTATTGTGACATCAAAGGGACATCAACATGGTGGTTCACGTTTTTGCCGCGCAAAACAGAATTCTCTTTTAATTTTAGTTTTTCTCGAGTTATATAAACGCAATGTAAGAAAGTATGGCACCGTTGTTCATTAAATTATACGTTCTTTTAAATAAAAGTATGGAAAAAAAGTATCAATTTTCCCTATTGCAAATAAGAACAAATCTGACGACTAGAATACAAATATTTTTATGCGTATTTATCGCGTGTTACGTTTGATTTAAGTAAGTGCGCTTCTTACATTTTAATATGTACGTACTTCTGTCCAAAATTGGTGGCTTCAGTGCTTACAAATCTTTCAATTCTCTTTGCCACGTCAGCGTCTACAATGTTCTCGACGTTCCCGCCCGCCTCAGGTCTCTGACTGGGGTTAACGCTCTAGACGCGGCGCAGCGTCGCTCTATTGTGAATACCGTCTTTACGAATCCCGCACGTAACTGCAGGATGACAGCGAGCCTGCACAGTTCAGAGCAGCAGAGCAGGGAGCATTACAATAAGACAGTCCTAACTCACCTATTAACAACGAGAACTTTATTTTCGTCGAAGATACCCGACGTAGGCTACAATTCATCTCTAACTAATACCAACACCAGAACACGAAATTTAGAGACGTTTGTTTCATATTTACCATGTTAATAACAACATTTCCGTTATAACATTTAACTTTTAAACACGCTAAATTAAACTGTTTGTTAATGACTTGCGTTGGTACCTAAAGATTCATAATATCATGTTGTTATTTCATTACAACATTTATAGTATTTCGTTGCGTAAGTTGTCCGTCGGAGGAGATAGACTTCTGCAATTTTCGGTTGGAAATTAGTTTTCCTTATTTCAGTTACGAGGAGACAGTTCACAGTGACTCAGCAGAGTTGGGCCGACATGATCATTATGTAGAAACTGACGTCATGGAAGGTGCTGGAAGTCAGTAATTACCCACGAAAATAACCGTCTTCACAACAACAGTTCCGCAAACAACGTGCTGATCTGACGTCACGCCATGTGTCCTGCAATAATTAACACATTCCTACCTCGGGAATAGTTCAATTATTGCTAAAATTAAAATCTAGTATGTACTGTACGTGCTCGCATTGGCGTAGAAACTGAGGGTGGGTGCACAGAAAGAAATTGTGGCAGCTACAAAACATTTAGTTGGTGTTCACCTCGCAAAATTTATTTTGTGTTTGCTACAAAACAATATGGCAGGCAGACTTCCAACAATTTTTTTTTCAGTGTGTTACTAACGCAATTTTACGTATTAGTTCAGTCACGATTTTGCGGTGCAAAACAATTTTTGCGAAAAATTGACTTCAAAACGTCAGGTGATCATTTGTAGCTCTACTTCAAATGTCAGTGATGATATGTTTTAAGTCTCACTTGCTGTGGAGTTCTACTGGCAAATCACACCGTATGGTGTCGTAATAGACTTTTCTGATTGGTTAAGTCGAATGAGTAGGCGTGTCTGAAGAAATATATGCGGCCAATAGCCATGATGCAGAGATGCTGATGTGCTCGTAAGACTTTGAAACGAGTTGATGCGAGACTGTTTTCACCGGAAATCAGTGTCTGTACTTGTTTAGCAGTAGTCATAGACTTGTCAAGATTGTCGTCGCTCAGTCTCACAAGTGACAATGAAAAATGCGTTGTAGGCGTTAAACCCGTCCTAGAATATACAAACGTAACTCAAGTACATGTAGCTATTTTTATGGGTTGGATAAATGTGCTAATACATTTTAGAACAAGGTAATCTTGGGAAAAGTGAGCATTTCATTTCCTTCATTCATTTAATTTCAGTTCATAACAAATATCGTGAGGTATTTAGAACCAGTAACGAAAAAATTAAGGGAACATAGAGCAAATCCTTTGCTATAAGTACTTGAGTGAAACTCGCTTCTCACTGGGATAGTAAACTATGAAACGACAGCTAATACTCAAGAAGTTTAGAATTCAGGCCGTTAAATAAGCAAAAATATAAGTTTTTTTATTAAAAACATTTTTATTAAAAAGTTTTTTATTAAAAAGAATTTTATTAAAATTTTATGTATTAAATACGTGCGGGGTTATAATGGAATGTGAAATGTAAAAAACATTTTGGAAGCTTCGGAAGTAACCCCAAGATGGCGGCCGGAAATAAGATGGAGGTAATATTTTTTCGGATTTTTTTCAGACTCCCTTTTCTATGGTAAACAGTGAATCGACAGGTAATACTCAAGAATACATAGTCCACTGAAATTAAGAATTCAGGCCGTTAAACATGCGAAAATATCCTGTTCCTAGCCATCGTTTGTGGGACTCGTCCTTAAGAGTGTTCACGCGGCAAAATCGCATAATTTTATATTTGTACGACATAGTGTTAGTTATACTGGCGTTACTTTTGAATACATTTTCCACTTGTGAAACTTATTTAACTTTCATAGTCTTCCCATAGTGGCAGATCAAAGTAAAAATTGGCAAGTTACGGGAACATGCTAATAACAAAATCAACTGACTTACTCGAATCAAATAATTTACTCTGAAATTAGATAACATTAGTCATGTGCTAAATGATTTAAAATCACACAATGCAATTCAATTCCTTTGTATTTAAAAAAAATCTAAAAGTTACGATAATTTTCTTTATATATGGCCATTTTTAAAAAATGCAAAGGGTCTTGGTTGTGAGGTTCTAAATGTTTTAGCACATGACCCATATTATCTAATTTTAGTGTAAATTATGTCGTTCGAGTTAGTCAGTTGGGTTTTGTTATCAGCATGTTCCGGCAACTTGAAAATGTTGACTTTGACCTGCCGCTACGGGAAGACTATGAGAGCTAAATAAGTTTCACAAGTGGAAATGTAGTGAGAAATAACGTCTATAAAACGAACACTATGCCGTACAAATATAAAATTATGCACTTTTACCACGTGAACACACTTAAGAGGGCGTGGTACGTAATTCAACGCTAAAAGTATTAATCCATAACTGTAGGTTTCTTGAAGCCAATTTGCGAAAATTAAACAATAGCAATCCTAGACAATAGTTTTAGCCAACGTTTTAAACAAAATAGTTTCCAGTGTTACGAACTTCTGAGGTACAATCTCTGACGCCGGAACCTCGTGCATTTAAGGCTCGGTTTCAGTCGCCATATCGAATTTATTATGTTTCGCTTTTTTGTAATTCTAAGAAGAAAAATGTTAAATACGCGATTATACCTCAAATTATATTTACATTTCGCTACAGTACAGGCCTTGCTATTTAGCTGTTAATGTATAATTACTCCGCAACCTGTGTGGCAAATTTTTTTTATATTCATAATTATTCCGACAAATTGCGACTTAACTATACATCACTAGCTCTATTGCCATGCTTATATTGTAGCTCAAGGTAAATAGAATTTGAGGTATAATCACCGATTTAACATTTTTCTTCTGAGAATTCCAAAAAAGCGAAGAATAATAATATTGAATACGGCGACTGAAACCGAGCCTTAACTGCGGCGCAAGAGATCACGCGTAACGAATTAGTAGTTTTGGATAAATATTTACTTATAAAGTTGGCAAATACCGTTATCTGGGATTGTCATTGACTGTATTATCCGTATTGGCTTCGAAAAAAAGCGTAGAAATAATTGATCTACAACGCACTCTTAAGGTTCTTGTATAGGTAGACTGCGTCGATGTATGTGAGGCACAAAACCGATGGAGCGTTAAGAGTGACGTCGGTCGGCGTACGTAATACATTATCGCCTCTACACGCAACCCCAGCAACTGGCGGGCAGAGCTTTACTATTATTCATTTTCCTATGTGACTTCAAGCCGTGGCCGTATTATTTTATTTGCGATACTTATTGTTTAAATTCCAGTGTCTGTTTATATTATTGTGTTTTTCGAATACGGTTGAAATTTTCCTAGATACGGCAGTTTAAAAAAAGATGTTTTGAGCCATTTTGAGAGTCTAGTAAATCGCGTTTCCAATAAGCGATCCAAAATTTTAAACTGATAGAAACCTTGTTTAAAATGTGTTTTCTTCTCATAGATGTAGCCTACAAACGTATTGCGAGGTGAGATGTTTCTTCCAAATTTAATATTATTACTTGTAACTAGCTTCATTACGTTTCAAGCGCAGGTAATTCGGACTCTCTAGAACTGCAATCCAGTAGCAAACACGTATGAAAACACAGTTTGTAAGAACCCCTGCTTTACGCGAAAATATTTTTGCATCACTATGTTTCAATGCCTTATATGCAAAGCGGCAGTTCTACTTCGAGGTTATTTATTTATTTATTTACCCGTGTACAATTCAACCATAGGCCGCTTTACAACCAATACCTGTGATGTATTCATCAGAATTACACATTTACGTTTTAAGGACCAAAAATAAAAAAAAAATAGCTAAATGACAAAACAAAAAAAAAAAACGAGTGAGAATTAGTAATAGAAGTAATTGTATAGCAATGATAAAGTAGTAATTAATTGTTGCAATTCTTATTTATAATTTAATAGCAACCATATAAATTTTAATAAAATACATTTCCTCCACTGTACACTAATAATTTTGATAATTTATGAGTTCGTGTTTAGTGGACCCGTATTTGCCTTCATCCTGTGGACATTTGAGTAGCGTTTCTTGTTTACTGGCATGTCATCCTCCAATTTAGTTATACGAACATGATTTTTGTAAAGTGAGTTTATGGCAGGTACTCATAGGTTCTATGCGTGGCGGTTAAAGTGGGTCTTTTCTCAGACATGTTTCTTTTGACTGTGCCAATCATAATAAGGTTATGCTGACGTCATACGTCTGTGATTTATCAGTAGAACCTCAAAACTAGTGAGAGATAAATACAGCCAATCACTGACAATGAAGCAGAGACACAGATGTGCGGATAAGAAATTTGAACCAAATGCTGAAAAAATTTTTTCGTCACAAAATCGTTGTTTTACTTCAAATTATTATTATTTTTTTTTTAATTTAAAATTTACACGGCACGTCTGATAAATTGTGCTCCAATCTCTGAAGAAAATGAAAAGTGCTTTTGTTTGAAATTAATTTAGTTCACAATTTCATTCGCGAATGTTTCTGGTCATTACCAATCCTCCAAAGCCTTGGCTGTCATCTGTCACTGGCAACTCACTGCAGCAACGGCCAATGAATGAACAGTCTATGCTGAAGACGACATAATTACTGTGCAGTCTAGACTGTAAGTCGTTAACCTCCCGAAATTTTCCTTCCCATAGTTACAACACTCAATGCTGCCACGCTTACGGACCAAAGTGTGGGAAATTTCTCATACTGTGTATGACTGGAAAAAAACTTCTTTGCGTCGTTTTTAGAATTTTTTACGTCCTTACGTAACAAACAGGTCGTACGTACGTTCTTGGAGTAACGACAACTTTTTGTTAACTTAAATAGTTTGAACACTGTACCATGGCCTCTTAGACCACGCTGTATACTGTTAGACATCTAGTGGTCAGTTACGAGTGAAAATAATTCGAACACTGCACTCTACAGTACAGTTACGTAAAATGACTAAGCACACGACAATGTGCAATACATTGAAGAAAGAAACAAAGGAAGGAATGGTTGTATTCTGTTAATATCGTAGAGGTAATATATAGTAGAGGGAACATGACGTCACAAATGTGTGTCCAACATGATCTCGAGAGTTTGGTGTTGTTCCTTTATGTTTTCTCGTCGTAAAAATGCAGTCGTGTTGTTTGAAACTCATAGCGTACCTTCCAGAATATATATTTAGTCATGTGGTGTCACCAAGATCTCGGTTCAAAACCTTATAGTAAGTATGTAGCTAATATTTACTTTTTACTAAAAACAACTGTGTTAAGGAAAACAGTAACGTGGCAAACATTGTTTACATTTGTCGTTCTGAAATTTATACGCAATTGTACTATGCGATAATATCGTAGTATACATTCCTTAGTTCATAAATTCATAAAGTACCAAACTAACCCAACATAGTTGTGATTACTAAGCAATTATTATCTTGGCTCTCAATGTTATTTCAAATTTCCCGCGCATATTTCACTAAAGTCACGTGACACATGTTGAACACACAATTTCGTACGAAGTATATTTACTCTAAGGTTAATATCATCTGTGTTATATCAAAGACGTTATATTCGCTGTATCGGTTTGTTTACAACCATTTCTGCCGCTGTCACAGTCTTCGAATTACAGGTCTGGACACTGAGCCTATTGAGTGAGTGAGAGATTTTGGTCAGCGCTTAACATCGAGGTTTTCAGCACTGGTGAGGGGTGATATGAGGTGAGTATGGTGCAATACCGGAGTGAAAGGGCGGAGGAAACGGGAGATCCCCGAGGAAACTCGCCGACAAGTGGCATCGTCCGGCATTGTTTCCACGAGCGAAGATCCGGGGACCGACCTCGCTGTGATTCGAACATGATTCACGTTGGTAGAAGGTGAGTGCTCTATCCACTGCGCCAACTTAGGTCCCAGGAAGTAGCATAGAAATATCATTATCATAAATACAAACCTGACTTAATTTTTAAGTAGCACTGAATAGTTAACTTGCCTAATTTAAGTCTATAAGTAGTACTACGTTATGAAAGGATCTGCGGTGGCCGAATGGTCAGACCATTCACCTCACACCAAGGCGATTCTGATTCGATTCCCAGATTTTCACATGTGGGAATCGTGCCGAACGAGGCCGCTGGTCGGCGGATTTTCTCGGGGACCTCCGGTTTCCCCCGCTCTTTCACTCCGGCGTTGCTCCATACTCACCTCATGTCGCCCCTCACTAGCGCTGATGACCTCGATGTTGAGCGCTGACCAAATTTTCTCACTCACTCACTACGTTTTGAAATGTTGTTTCTCTAGTGTAAGTAAAAATGAGGTAACCAGAGGAAGCGAAATATCACGAAAATCTCTGGTGTCCAAAACACTGAAGCATGTTACGCCCCATAAGACTGAGTAGTGATTATTTGACACAGACAGCTAAGCTTGATAAATAACCGTGGTCCAATTCTTCAAGGTGCAACATGCAACAGTATTTTGTAGACTATTATGGCAACAAAGATGTTAGCGATCCTCCCGCCCTTCTTCTCTTCAACAATGATCTGCACGAAGAACAGCAGTGTGGGCAGAACCTCGGCTGGAAGTCTTCCTCGACGATGGTAGGGGTAAGGAAGGGGTCATGTTGCGACGTCCTGCGACCTTGTGTGAGCCATGTGTGTAGGTCAGGTGTCCCCCCACCCCCTCCCCTACTACTCCTGGTGTAAGGAGGCCCAGGTGAGAGGCAGGTTCTTCTCAGACTTCATCGTGTCGTCGAGCCAGGAACCTTCTCCACGCCGAACTAGCACATCACAGGTGAGTGCGCTCTCACCTTTGTACTGCATGTATATCCGAGGTTTCAATTACGTCAAACAAAACTAGATTAGTAGAGGCTCCGGATTTACTTGAAAATATTTCTGAAGCGTCTTGTTATACTCCATTTCATACAAGTTTGGATAAATTTGACAGCAACTTATGGCAATCATTTGTGATATTTTGTTATTTGTGTCACTATACACAAGAAAAACTTTGCAGTACAAATGCTGAAATGGACATCTCAGGTTCATTTTAGAGCTAACAATGGCTTGCATAGTGCAACAAATCACAATATACTGAAAATCCCGCCCATGCGAATGCTTCCTGATGGCTATGTCGAGGATTGTCCACTTGACCAGAAGAATTACTTTACTGTCTTCCAGTTTCACATGTATAAGAATCCGAATATTTCGCGAATATGTCTGAGGAAAAGTTACACGTCAAACTTGAGTATCTTCACCTCAACTGTAAAACCTAATAATGCCCATTTAAGATGATTTGACATTTAATACCTTTAGAACAGTCTTAACAGTAAGTTATTAGCAAGAAAAATTTTAAATACATACATCTAATTAGTATTTTATTTTTACGACAATTTTATTAAAATACTGTATTTTTTCACTAAACGAAAAATTAAATTGTTTATTTCTCCTCTTCTCTGAATCAATACGAAAAATAATTGCGAGGTTTAATTAACAACTAAGATGATGGAATACTAAAGTTGTATGTACTACAGGACCATAAACATTTCCTGCAGAAATCTTAGTTAATTGCAAACTTTCAAGAAAAGACTCAAAACTAGCCAATGAACAAATCGCAAATGTTGTAGCTTACATAAAACTGCGGAGCTTAGCCTAGAGGTTAATGAACACGCGGACTACCTATCAAGCTTGTAGCAACGGAGATTAAGGCGATGCTATCTTGTTTACACTGTTTTTGTGATAATTATTATTTTTAAAGCTTAAACGAGAGCAGATATCAAAAATATGTTTGTATGCTTCAATTAAAATGGGTTTTGCCGTGATAGCTATTTTTTTTAAACAAGAAATTATACGGTTTCGAGTAAAATGTCAATTTACCAGGATTTCGTTATTTACATAATTAGCTGAAACAATGTTATTTACTGCCTTGAGTAATAACAGCCGAAATGGAGAAGACGATTTTAAACAAAACTGCCACAGAAATTTTTTACATCTGCTCTCGTATAGGCATGAAAAATTAATATCACAAAAAAAAAATACAAACAAGAGAGCATAGGCTTAACTGGTAATTCACAAATACATGCAAAATTCTTGTTATTATACGCCACTATCCTGTACATGCCAGAGTGCAATATGTGATTACATTGACCACGAGTCTACATGTGATGTCAGTTGTGCGTGTGCCAACATTACAAAAATTAAGTCATTCTAGCGTGGAACTTTGGACACAAGCATTTTCCGTGGCAGGAAGCGGCATTGTCGGCTAACATGAGTCATTGAACGACTCTACAGCATTTTGGAGTCTAGTCTGCTGGCAGAAAATAATAAGTAGAGGCACGAGTATTTTGCGTATTAATCTGGCAACAGCGTAAACTTCTCAGACCTATACACACATTGGCCAAAGTCAAATATCCTTTGGCCTCTAACCGTAACACGTGTTACCCCCACGACTTGTTTCCTTATTTATCACTGGCTTGCAGTCGTCAAAGAAGTGTTAAAACACGTGTCGTCTAATTACATAAGGAGTAGTGAAGTATATATTATTGGCATCCAACCTGACCTAGAATCAATACGCGAAATAATCTTGCCTCTAATAATAAGTGTTAAGTCCAGTTTACACAGAAAAAATGACAGTAACAATGTTACTTGCAAAATGTTAGTCACAAATATGTACAGGCACGATCATTTCGCGTTTTTACTCTAGGTCAGGTTGAACGTCAATAACGTATACTTCACTCCTCCTTCTGTGATTAGACGAGAGAGTTTAAATACACATTTGACGACTGAAAGCCAGTTATAAATAAGGAAACAAGTCGTGGGGTATATGACGTGCTACACGTTTGTACTGTTAGAAGCTAATGTATAGAGATGGTGGAAAATCGCGAGAATGTTTCCTGCCAGCGTATTCTGCAAATCAGTGTAACGTCCTGCGTTATGTATTATTGGCCGACGGTTATGTAAAACAATCTAGTTGTTTACAGACGAATCACAGACGTCCAGTAGTAGCGCACAAGAATTACCACTGGCCCAGTCAAATAGGGAGTCGCCAGTAACGAAATAAAAGCGTCAGAAATGAATACAATACATTTAACCCTAGCAAACAATCAACTTTTCCTGCGATAAATCACCTTCTCTACTAATGTATATTCGTCTTCAGCCGATACACGTATAGAACTGAGAAGTCTAGGCTGTTGACAGATGAATACGCGAAATACTCGTGCCTCTACAAATATGTTATCAACAAATTCTAAGCTATGGTACACTATTTCATAGCAATTTTGATAGCGAATGTGTTATTAACATTGCTGAAAATAACCATTGTTACTAACAAAGTTGTAAGAATGATGAACGGAAGTTAATAACACTGTTGGTGGGCAAAATTGTCAACAACATTGCTGATAACACTGCTAGTAACATTTGTTACCAACATCCTTTGATCTAGACCGCCCTAGACGGGGTCGGGAAAATAATGTTATCAACTGTACTGATGACAAAAGTTATTAACATGTTTCTAAAATGCATAACTTTTGTTTCTTGCAAATGTTATCAACAAAATGTTACCAACAAATGTTAACACAATTTTATCAGTAGTAACAAAATCAATAACAGAGTGTTGGCAACAATGTTCGTAACGTGTCGACAATTTTCAAGAATTTTTATAACATGGTTAGTAACTTTGTTGGAAAAAACGTGTTTAGCAATGTTATCGTTAGGCTTTAAATAAATAACTTTCCAATGAATAAATTAAAATGCAAATAATAAATATTGCATGGGGAGGTTACCAGAGGGTAGATATCACAACTTGAGAGCAAACTTGATTGAGGCCCGACGTGGAATAACACCCTACAATCAACTGAGTGTGAAGGGCAGGGGAAACACCAAGAAAACATATCGGCCAGGAACAACTTCTACCACGTGACCCATATAAGATAAAGCTAGTATTGGCCTCGCCGGGAATCGAGCCCGGATCGCCGTGGTGGAAGGCGAGTGGTCTGATAACTACATCTACGCGGCCTCCTCGACTAGCTGGAAACTTTATGGGCGACGAACAGTAAATAAACTGATGATTCAGGGGGAAAAATTGCCATACGTAAACAAAGCACCCGTAATAATAAAGTCAAGTAAAGCGAAAAGACAGATTTTATTTGCAATTGATAAATCAATGTATCAAACCACGCGCACTTATTTTTTCGCGGGAAAAGTTGATTGTGTTCTAGGCACCAACGAGCTGTGTGTAACACTGAAGGTTTTATCCCGATATTGGTTATCGTTAGAGTCAGGATAAATAATTAGAATTTATTGTATTGTGGACATACGCCATTGCTCATGTTTTGCTGATCAAACCTGTGTTGAATGACAAAGTACGAAAAAGAAAAAAAAAACAAATATAAAAGACAGACATGAATAAAACAAGCAATCCCAGAGGAATTTTGTCAGTTTATTTCCTTCAAATAATTGTTATATTAGACAACAAAGAATTCTATAGAGATAGAATTCAGTCGAATATCGACACAACACCCATACACATAAGACAGACACAAATATAGAACCAAATTCCCAATATGAAACAAGATGGAAATAGACAACAAACAGTGAACAATGGACAACAAACACAAGGCGACAACACAACACAAGTGAAAACCAACTAAAAAATGCAACGTTTCGGGGATTGCAATCTATCTCCAACTCAGGATAAATACTCGGGTCAGCTGACCTGTAGGTTAGCCTCCAAGTATATCTGTTCTGTAGAAGGAAGTAACTAGCATGTTAGCATCTTATACTGTTACTTCTACAGAACAGAACAGGCTGCTGTAGCTACAATGAAGAGTATCGCCAACCTAACTGGAATGTTCTCCCTATTTTACCAGAAGTATGGCGCCTACAACACTACTATTCTTTCAGTGATACTTAAGCAGACAGCTGCTGTTCATAGGCTGTTCGTTTGTCATACTCATAGTTAATGGGTCTGCATTTAGTTGATTTCTATAATTGGCTCAGGTCCCGCCAGGAGGTGCCAAATGCGAAAGTGTCACTATTTCACAGTTGTTTGAATTCTGACCTGTGTTCAAAGTAAGACGCGAAGTTTATTTGAATCGTTTCTCTCTTCTACAGTCTCTGATTTGTCACAAAACTGTTCACACCCGTCACAAATTACTAGAGACATGCAAAATGCGCGTTATTTTCTGACAGCTGACTAGACTCCAAGTGACAATAGGCTTGTTCGACGTCTCCCGCTGGCCGATATTGTCGTGACTTGCCGCGGAGAATGCTTTCACGGTAGAGAGGACAATCTCTGCAAAGACGTAACACACGTCAATGACAACACATAACAGTTTTGTGGCCAATTGTATCGCAGATTATGCTCTGTTATGTATAGGAAAGTGAAGTTTAGTCTGCTACCAAATTATAACGCGAACTTTGCATGTGTCTAGAAATTACATCAGCCGATGATAGTAGGGTAAATATATAACTGTTTGTTAGATGTTACATTTAAATGGTTTCGCAATTTTCCGGTGTCTCTAAGCATATTAATTTGTATATATGTTTACACGCATTGTTTGCGTTATATAACTGGTTTGTATGTGTGTAACAATTAGCCTGCACGCAAAGGTCTCTACTGATTTGAATTATTCATCATGGAGAGGTGTTTCATGAACATTAAAAGAGACTTAGCAGTTCAGAACCGGTTATTTGAGTAGTTAACGACCAGTCTGAGATGTAATCACCGTGTAGTCAAAGTTCCCGGATGAGAACAGACAGGCTGATGGAACCACTTTGCTTTATTTATTCCCCGTAGTTTTTTTTTCTCGCCCTGAGTTTTTCGCACAGCCAGAGGCGAAATATAATTTCATTTACCATTGTGTAGCGAGCGCCTTGTACTTTAATCATGAATGTTATTGCGGTGATAATGCGCCGGACCTAGACACAAGTATGTGTGTGCAATGTCATATTACAGACTTACGTAGTGAAATTATTTTTCTGAACTCTCTTTACACGTGAGTAATGTAAACTACATTAACAAGTAGACATATTTTCTTGACAGGTCTAAGGGAAAAATCAATCAAAACGATACAATACTGAGCTATGTTACGTATTTTCGTAGTATATTTACAGTGTTATAAAGTTTCTATCTGTGGTATACAGAGTACATATTGTTGTTTTATGCTGTATTTCATTGTGAATATAAATTTAAATGGGTGTTTAATTCCTTTGATGCAAGAACAAACCAGAAATAATAACTTAAAACTGGTACATCATGTAATGCAAGCACAATCAATTTATTTTTATCATGATACATCATACGAGCCTCTGGAAACTGGTACGTTTACCAAAAAACTGGTACGTCTTACTGAAACGTGCGTATACTTTTGATAGTTTTTCCTTCCAAGCAAATGAAATTTCTGAGCTACGTACGAGAAATTTGCTACATCGTACGAGAAACTTGCTACAGCGTACCATAATTATGCAAGAAAATTATGGGAAAACATGTTTTCCCCGTAAGGTTAGTAAATATACCCATACACTTGTGAGGTAACATTAGCATTTTTTGTTGTTTTTAAACGATTCTTGCAAAGTGGGCAAGTTACTATTCAAAGAAATATTTTTGACATGACTATTGTTTCGTTCATTCGCATTTGCTGACGGAATTACTTTTTTTTTTTTTTAAAGTTATCTGAGTATTTTTCAAACCATCAACAACCTTTTTTTGGTTAATTTTTTCTACATGTGGCTTTGTTTGTGTCGATTTAATTCCTTGTTTTATTGTCTGTAACTTACTGACTAAATTTCTTACGGAATTACGTGTTTTACTTTGTTTACCAGATGACAACAAAGTTCTTTTGGTTTTTTACTTGAGTGTTTGACTGCATACATTCTCTGGTTTGCTGTGACACACTATTTGTTGCAATGGGCATGTTTTTAAATATTTATTTGATTATTAAAAGTTTTCGCTATAATTATTCTGCGAATTCGGAAATTACACGGACTTCAGATACGCAGATGTTGTAGAAGACATGAAGCTTTGCTTTCAGTAATTTTTATGCCGTGGAACCATTCTGCTCTCCTGAACGTTGATAAAAAGTCGAAATTTTTTTCTGCCGACCGCTTGAAACCACAACAATGGCAGTATTGACAAATACTTCACACTAAATACACTCATGTTAGCTGACATTTCATTCCACTCCTTTACTCGTTTGACTATCATACAAAAATATTCATAAAATATAAACACTTGTTTGTTACTGCTCTCTTTCTAAAATAAGTAAACAGTCATTACAAGAACTTAACAATTTATCGTATGTACAAAAGGAAACAAATTTACTACGAAAACTATAAACTTACCTTCCACCTCAAAAAAAAAAAATTCAATTCTAAACGGACTACAGGCAGCTTCTAAAGTTATATAATAAAGTCTACAGTATCTGGTCTTTATTTTGAGTTACATAGAACCCACTGATTTTTGGTGACAATAATTTTGCACCAACCTTGCATTTTGTTAAGGTTAAATGTTCTACAGGTTAGAAATAAAATGTGTGTTTTTTATGGGAGAGTCTGGCACAGGGAAAATTTCTGCAACTAGTTTCGCTGCTATCGCTAAGGGACCAGAAAAATACGAAACCGTAGTAAAATTAAATTTAAATAAGCTTGAAAATTACAGAAGTTAATTTTAAAGTGAATATAAATCCATTTTGCGTTTGAAATTATTAACTTTACGTAATTTAAAATTACAAAAGTTAATTTTAAAGTGAATATAAATCAATGTTGCGTTTTAAATTATTAACTTTATGTAATTTAAAATTCAGGAAAGCTCTGTGATTGGTCAGTTTCATATCTGTCTTTAGTAGAAGACCGCGACCTTATATCTGGCAACCCTGTCGGGAAGGGTCATTTGAACACTTCTTTGGTCTCTCAACGGACGGCGGTGGTTTCCCCTGATTCGCAGGTGTGTAGGACAGAATAACAAATCAGGTACAGCCATTGCCTTTGGCGAGCTAAAAGAAGAATTAAAACGACCCTTGTGTGCAGGGTTGCCAGAGCTAAGACCGCGGCCTTTTACTAAAGACGGCTATGACAGTTTGCACCCATTACTGATACCAGCGCTCAGGCAGAAGTGTTCCTTGTGTCAAACTTTAAACATTGATCTTTATAAGTAACGAGTGCTATAATTAACAGTTCTGCTTCGTGGTCAGTGATTATGTTTTTAACGCCCACTCGTCTTGCGACTCTGCTGGCAAATCACAGACGTATGATGTTGCAGTAACCTTGTTATCATTGGTGCAGCCAATTGAGAGACGTGTCTAAGCAAAGACACGCTGCCAATAACCATAAAGCACAGCTGCTGATGTGCAGGTAAGATATAAAACAAAATGGTTCAAAATGTTGCTATCTACAAACTCGCGGCTGTGACTATTGAATAATTTGCCCGGACCGTACAAACTATACAGTCTCTGCGGACAAGTTTCGTATTCACATGCCCGTTGACAGAATTTATGATTTTTCTTATTTTTCTTATTATTTATAGTTTACTGCCTCGGGCATTTGCCCCATTTGTCCCCCACCCCTCTTGGCAGCCATGGTGTACCGAGCCCTCGTACTAGATGTACCACACCGACGTCTTTATCTTGAACACTAATCACAAGTTACCTCGGTGTTTGGAGCGTGACGTCACAGAGTGCTCAAACACAGTTCCACTACTGTATTCCACGGGGCGTGTTGTTATCGTCCCAAGCTACATGTCACAGTCTACATACTGCAATACCCGCTCTACACACTACACGTAGCCACACGTAGCTGCCGGAACATTTCCTTAGTATAGGCCGTTCGGAATACAGTGAACACTACATATTTAACCTTTGAAAAATATCACTAGCTGTTACTACAAATAATTCAACATTACCGATAGTCACCTTACTGCTTGTATGGTTGGCAACGAAATGACACAACATAGTTCTGTGTTTATTCGTATTCAAATACAACAATACTGAAACAAAATAAACAGACAGCGATATAGTTGTATTTTATATAATTAATAAACTTATTTGTTATCAAACTGTATATGTACCTATCGACTGAACAATTTATCTTACACGCGCAAACAAAGTGACGTGTCCCAGGAGGTTAGACTTTTCCCGTCGTCAGCTGCTACACGTGGAAATATACGAATTGGCTGGAAATAGATCTTTAGCAGGGCTTTTTCGAGTGCTCACTTTATTCCGAACTGCCTTATAGATGTAACACTGTGAACACTGTCGTCATGGTCACACGAGGTCTAAAACATATTTAGTTCAACACATTCGGCAGCCATGTTTGATCTGCGTTTAAAGCTAAACTAAGGTAAATTCTACTACAGGTTAGAAAGATCAGTGTTAAAAGTTTGTCACATGGAAAATTTAAGTCGCTTGAGTGCTGGTATCGGTAATTGGTGCAAATTTACCAATAAAGATTTAGAAAAATTTTATAATTTAAAATGCAAATTTGATTTGATTTCACTATAAAACTAAATTAAATGACTTCCATAATTTTCAAATCCATTTAAATTTAATTTTTACTACAGTTTCGTATTTTCTTGGTCCCTCAGCGATAGCAGCGAAACTGTCGGCAGAAATGTTCCCTGTGACAAAATCTCCCATAAGAAAACACTTCTTTTTTTTTTCTTAACATGTAGTTGAATTAACCTTAACGTAAATGAAGGAAACAAGTCTGTACAAAGAGTTTTTCGCAAAAATCAAGGGTCCCTACGTATTGGCAGTATACTTGGGTAGTTATTCCGGCTTTGAGTGCTTCGTCCCGTGGTCGCAGGCATACTTCTGCAGCGGGCGTGGTGTCGAGGGAAAGAAGAGAGGCGGGGGTACCCACCCACAGCTGACACACTAACAGTAATACTTATCATTGTTTATTTACGTACAGCGAAGTTCAGACGCGCCTAATAGGAGACACAGCCGGCTCAAGGTCTGGCGTCGTCGCCATACCAGGCATTGCACTGGCCGTGACTTCCGCTTGGGGGCGTCGGGGTTTTCACGTCCGGCAACAGCGCCTTAAGATATATACACAATTGATAACTTTAGCATTTTACTTTACGTTTCCGTTACTTTACGCATCTTGTAAATACACAATACAAACGCAAAGTCAAAGTAACGACGGTTGGAAAACGATTGAGAATCGGTTTTTAAGACGGAAATATAGTGACATAAATTATTATCTATTTGCAATAAAATCATATAACGCAGATATTGCAAAAATAAGCGCAATTATTAAAATATTTTCCATTAACAACAGTATTTTTCAGAACACAAGCAACGCCATCTATTGGTGATATTTACAGTTCATTCACAAATGCTTCTCAAATGCTATTTACAAGGTTTTCCGAATACATTTTAGACATACCTGTTATATTTTTCATGAAATCCTAGAGCTGGAGAATAAATTGGTACTCAGAAATAAAGATTTTTCATTATAACATACATAGAGACAGGAAAAATTCGTTGGTTCACTGATCTGTATGCTAGCCTCCAAGAACATATATGTAGGCCTATTATAGCAGACATTAGCTGGCTGCTCATTGGCTGCTCGCTATATGGACCTGTATTAGTTACAGTTTTATTATTGGCTCTGCTACTGCCTGGTAGTGTCGAGTAAGTCAACGACGAAATCTGAACGTGAAATAGACCTATAGTAGTTGGAATTCTATCTTGCGCATAAAAGAAAACGTGAATTTTTCAGGCCTCTAAACATACATAAATAGCTAGGTCTTTTCAAACGGCAATCTTGACTTTGACTTTGGGTTTTCAGTTTATCGGAAACGTAAAGTTAAGGTTATGTTTGACGACACCGTTGTGTACGATCTCATAAGAAGCCATGTATTGAAAGTTATCGTAAAGTCAAATATAAAAGTCAATGGTAAAGTTTTCAATAGTGTAACTGCCTTCAGAACTGCGCGACAGCTCGCGGTCTGTGGTACTTCCGGTGCTTCTTGTATCACCGCATGTATACACCAGTCACGGTGAAGAGAGCACTTGAACACAACCATCCTTTACCTATGTTGTCTGTTGGCTAGTACATTACCCTCCGCAGCATTTCAATTCAAAGTGTTGTCAGATTGGCTGTTAATATTCTGGGGAAACAATCATCACATCTGGAGGAGCAAAGGTTGTATGGACTTAGGTCAAAAAACACGCTTTTTCTGTATTAAAGCTCGAAATAGTCTGATGTGAAGACGATATCTTTTCACACGTTTCTATCAATGTCCACAGTTACTCCTGCTGTAATATGGGTAGGGAACATTAATTGTCGCGAAAAGAATTTAACAGCACTTAGCTTCAACGACTTACGTGCACATCGGCAGTTCTACTTCATGGTTATTGGCAGCGTGTCTTTGTGAAGTGATATCTCTCATTTGACTTTGCCAATCACAATAACGTTACTACAACTTCACAAGTCTGTGATTTGCCAGTAAAACACCAAGACACGTCACAGCTAAGACGTCCAATCACTGATTATGAAGCTGAGCTGCAGATGTGCACGTAAGTCACTGACACAAAATGGGACGAAATTCTGTTCGCGACAATTAGCGGTCCCTACTAATAACGTCACGCGAGTATAGACCAGTGGATACCAGCCTGACCCCAAGTAATAACTCGAATGTTGTAGGTCTCTAGTAATTATTGTCCAACAACCGATGAAAATTGTAAATGAGGCATACGCTTATGTGAACATTATATCTGTTGATACTGGTGTATTTCTCTTGTTATTTTATTCCTACAGCAAGCTGAATATTTCTATTCCATTTTTAATGGAAGGACGGTTATCAGTATCATAGCCGTCTTTAGTGGAAGGCCGCGGCCTTAGATCTGGCAACACTGCCAGGAAGGGTCATTTTAACACTTCTTTTGTCTCGCTCCAAAGACAATGGCTATACTTTATTCGTTATTGTGCATTACATACCGGCGAATCAGAGGAAGCCATTGTCGTTAGCGAGACAATAGAAGTATTGAAAACGACCCTTACTGACAGTGTTGCCAGATCTAAGGCCGCGGCCTTCTACTAAAGACGGCTATGTCAGTACCCTGTCGCTTCAACTGCAATCGAGCACAAAGAAATAACACCAGTTTTTTTAGCGGCGCACACGTATGTTGGAACTGTAAAAGATGAAGAATACTGCAGACATTACAACAAGGACGCTCCCTATCATTGATGGGAGAGAGGATTCCTGAAATTCATGATGTACATGAACAAGTTTCCCAATTCACCAACACCAGTTATGGCAAAGCAAAACGTGCAAAAAAAAAAAAAAAAAAAAAAAAAAAAAAAAAAAAAAAAAAAAAAAAAAAAAAAAAAAAAAAAACAACAAATAAAGCAAGAATGAAATTGTTGTTGAACACAATGGGAATAGATCGCTTTCAACCTCCATAACTTTATTCACTGCTACGAACCGATGAAGCTTTTCCGCAAAATGTTAAGCGGGCACATCTTAAGTCGTGCGTGTGGAAAATTGCCCACAAACTGGTAAAGCGTTCCTGTGGAAGCGAAACTCCTGTCCTACAAACAAATGTGGACTGCCATGCACTGTTTTCTGTAAATGTTGCAGTATCGGTGAGATTTAAATTTTGTTGCAATGGGAGTTTACAATGAGAATTTATTAGTCTGTGACATATGCCATTGCTGATGTTTTTTTTTATTAAATTCGTGTTAAAAGACAAAGCATAAAACACACAACAAAGAGATAAAACACACACAAAAAAGAAAGCAATCCCGGAGGAATTCAGATTGTTTTTTTTTTTTTTGTATTTTATATTTATCAGCAAGAATTCTAAAGATAGAATTCATTAAAATTTAGACAACACCCAGACACAAAAGTCATACTCAAAGAAAACCAGATACCCAATATGAGAAAAGATGGAAGAAGACAAAAAAAAAAAACAGTGGACTGTTAACAACAAACAAAATACAAGAGACAACACGACACAAGTTAAAATCAGCGATAAAATGCAACGTTTCGGGTATTGCAATCCATCCCCGTCGTCAAGCTGAGACACTACTGGTCCGAACACCAAGATGCGTATGATCAGTTGTTGCAATAGTTCTACTCAAAAGGCGATAGAAGACGAAGATGAAGACAATGATGAAAGTGTATAAACTATCTTAATTAAATTAGTTTTAATCAAGTGTATAATGTGCGTCCAGAACTGCAGCCCGAACTTTGTTCGATGAGAATGATACTCTTTCATATCAACCAATAGACCAAATTTAAATAATGAAAACTAACTTAAAACATTAGCTCCGTCTTAACATTTTTAACTATCAGATTTTGGAACATCTCCAACACACACATAAAAATATTTTTATGGTGGATTGTTTGTGAAGCTGACAAAAAAAACTCTACAAATCTTAATGCACTGATTAGATTTTCATGATTTGAATTTTTACTTAAATATAAATTCCTCCATACATACGCATCTGCTGAATTTCTTTGAAATTTCTGAATTTTTGTTTAAACCATTTCACATGTTTAATATAGGCCTACCGCTATAAAGCTCTTAAATTTTTAAAAAATATATATACTGGTACACTTTTCCCGGTTACCCCAGTCGTTTTAATAATATAAGTATGTGAATATAATTTTGGTTTTGTAGCGACGGGTATTTTAAGCTTCAAGCGCAGGAAACTCAAATATCGTTAAGTTTACCGAGTAACTTGTCATTAAACTATTTAAAGGTCAACACGTATTCTTTAAAATTACGTCTACAAAATGTGTTGCTAAGATACGACTATGTAAAATGGTACTTCAATGTACAGCATGTTATGAGCTGCCATCTTGATTCTGAGAGTTGCCCAAAAGTACTCTTGTGGAACTAGAAGTATCATGAATCTACAAGTCTTGAAGAAGAAATACCAGTAATATTTTTAAGACGCCAAAAAAAAAAAAAGCACTTATGCCAAAATACCTTGTTTGGCTGCCAGACTATGGTAAAAGACTCCCTCAAAATTTAAATACATGAAACCTACAAATCATATTCTCTGAAAGTTGGAACAAAACAATGTTTTTTTATTAGCTCGCCATTTTATTGGGCGAACTGCGTAAGCTGATGGCCAATCATATAAGCCTACAGATACGCGCAACTATTTCTAGTCAAGCCTTGGCTGTAAAATATTTCGCGAAATCACAAGGACTCTAAAAATAAGCGAACGTCATGTAGATTCTTATATAAACAGTTGAATAACGTAATCGCAGATGATGACACGTGAATCGCCTGCACCCTTGACTAAAGCTCTTATTGCAGCATGCTAAACCGTGAGTCTGGTCAGCGGAAAAGTGACCTCATGACTTTACTGTACTTTTCTAGGGCGCAAAGCTAGGTAAGCAACCTGAAGTTGTCAGTATGTACCCAATCCCTGAGTATGGAAATTAAATAACATGGTAATACTAATAACACATTTAGTGAAGACACATCTTGCCAGAGAACATATAAGGGTATTCGTGTGCGTGTAAATTGCCTATTCCAACAATCAGTATAAATTCTTTTAAAAATTTCGTTTTATTTTGGCCACAGGCTATAATTGAAACGGTGAATTCAAAAACTACTCAATTCCAGAGTAAATAATTGTTCAGGAGAAGGAATAATAATAATAATAATAATAATAATAATAATAATAATAATAATAATAATAATAATAATAAATACGGTGATCAGCTGGGTTCTTATGAAGCAGCAAAAGAGAGAGTGTGATGTTATTCACTTCATTCAATGAAACGCAGTTCATGTTACAACTTGCAGTAATATTACCATTTGGGTAAAAGTGTGGACTTGGGAAGTTTTTGAAATCACCGTTTCAATTCAAACAACTGAAAGTACAGGTCACTTGTTACTGGAGGGCGCTAAGCTAAGCAACTAAATGTAGGCGCAGTCACGTGGTACCACTGTGTCTGAGAGCAACCAATGAACAGCTACTGTCTACTCGAGTACACATATATTCTTAGAGACTAGCCTACGTGACAATGAACACGCGAAGTTTTCACAATCTAACATTCAGTAACCTCGTGCAAGTATTTCTTAAACCTGCTTCTCAAAAATATCTCAGCAGATATCAGGTAAAATATCTCAGCAGATATCATGTAAAATATCTCCTGTGTTTTAGGTGGTTCATTTAGTAAACTAAATAAAAAAACTAGCGGAAGTTATTACGGAAGAGCCCTCTCTAAAATGGGAGTACTTTGAACTAAAACAATTTTCGGCAGTTCTTGAATCGTCTACGCATTAATTCACTGCCACAAATCGTTTCCAAATCAGAAATTACAAACTTATTAGGTTTATTTCCAATTACTAATATTTTGTTTGCAATATCAGACTAAAGGTCCCAGCTACGTTTATTTTTTGTTTAAGAAATTAAAGAATTACTTCCTTTGTGTCCTAATTATTGCCAGTTATACGAAGATATAACCATTTTATTTTAAACTATCCACCCAATTATAAACTCTTACACAGCGTGCTTCCAGCGTGCGACGTTAAAACTAATTTAATCTTCATTATTGAAAGATAACGTCTCAGGTCATACAATTATATTCAGTAGTTGTTAATGACAGTTGGAAGAGCGTTAAAGATTGTTAATTTTTTATTTCCATGAATGGCCTAGACACGCCTAAAGCGAACAAATATGAGTACAGTTTACAGGGCTTGGCCATGCCTACATCTTATATTTGTCCTCGTGCACGTCACGAGAAATTAACACCTCTCCGAACAGTCAAGAACACTGAAGGTTACAAAATTTTATGATTTTCTACGTGGTTGAAGTTGCTATAAAAATGAAGACGCTCTAAGGTGTTAACACGTTTTCGTCAATGTTTACTCAAAGAACTGTTTTCAGCTCAAGACACAAGCGTTCGCGAGCATTATTTACAATCGTCCTTAATTATCCAACTCTTAAATAATGCAAACAGTGAGATTTTCAAATGTTTGTTGGAATAGAAGTTTACAATTAGAATTTATTGGTTTGTGGACATACACCATTGCTAGAGATGATGGTATATCGCGAAAATGTTTTGTGTCAACATAGCCTTGAAAACACTGACACAACGTAGCTGTCTGCAGACCAATAACATGCATTAAATATTAAACTAGTGGCATTCTTATTGGCTCAATCAAATAGGGCAGTAGCTCCACGTACAAGGAAAAGCCAGTAATCTTTTGATAAGCTGAACGTATGTTGAAGCCTAGCAAATAGTCAAGTTTTTCCGCGATAAACCATCATCTCTAACCATTGCTCATGTTTTGTTGACCGAACTTGTATTGAAAGACAAAGTACAAAAAAAACTAAATAAAACACACAAACAAACAGAAAAAAATACAGAAAAAAGCAATCCCAGAGGAATTGTGAAAGTTTTTAAATTATTTTATTGGACAACAAAGAATTCTATAGATAAATTTCAGTCGAATATCGACCCAACACCCAGACACTAAAGACATGCACAAATATAGAACCAGATTCCCAATATTACAAAAGATGGAAATAGACAAAAACAATGAACAGAGGACAACAAACAAAAGACAAAGAGACGGCACAACACAAGTTACAAACAACGAAAAAACGCAAAAAGCACCTGTCTCTTGATTCTGGATGATGTGTAGATATTCGACTGAATTCTGTCTCTAGAATTCTTTGTTGTCTAAGTAAAAAAAATACGGAATCTGTACTTTGTAATTCAACACAAGTTTGATCAGCAAAACACGAGCAACGGCGTATGTCCACAAACCAATAAATTCTAATACAAACAGTCAACCGGGATTATGCTTACTTGGGACACCAAGATATCTTAGAAGACAGTTTCAGAAAGTTAAATTTCGTATGTTGCAGCTATGAATGAAGAAATCATAAGGTAAAGGCACCGATTATGAGACCCATTTTGTAAAACGCGTACAACTTTTAAGTAGGTAGACATAAATGAACTTTGATCATGTACAATATCACTCCAAATAGTTTACTTCAAAGGTCAATACATGTAATTGATATCAAACAAAACATATTTATTTATAATAAATTGAAAGAAAACGTTACATTTTGAGACGAAAA